>PVJD01008528.1:0-71760 GCA_004026545.1 Mormoops blainvillei
AAAAAATGGAATAAAATTTGAAGTAAAATATCAACTTAAAAGTAATTAAAATCAATTGAAAAATTTAATAAAAGCAGTAAGATGTCATATAGACAAAGAATTTAACACACACCTTTGACATAAATGTTTGAACAAAAAGCATGTAAATATCTAAGAAATACTAATATCATGAATAAATATATATGTTATAGTGGTATATTTACTATATATAAACATATAAAAGTGTGTTTAAATATATAAATGTGTATCTGTGACATACAACTTCATGTATAATGTTTAAAAATATGTTCTTTTCAGCTCTCCCATAATTTATGCATACCATGCATTTTAATTATAAATACTATATGACCCCATACTATGTTATTACTCTTTTTACATTAATACATTTTAAGCAATTAGAATAAAGAGAATAATGTCTTTTCTATTTATTTTCATTTTAACCATTCCTACCACTCTTCACTTCTTTGCACAGATCAAGATTTCAATCTGAAATCATGCTCGCTCTTCCCTAAGAACATTCTTTTGCATAACTTATAGTGCAGTCTTCTGAAAATATATTAACTCATATTTTGTTTATTTGAAAAAAATCTTTACCTTGGCTTTGTTTTAGAAAAATTTTTACTGGATATAATATCGAATCCTTATTTAACAGTTTTTTGTTCTTTCAGTACTTTAAAGATATCATTCCATTGTTTTCAGGCTTGTATCATACCTATCATTTATATTTAGCTCTCTCTATAGCTTCATGTCACTGATAAAATATGTCTTCTGTTTATTCATATTCTCCCTTTTACACTAGATTTTTAACTATATTATATATCATAGTTATTTTAAATCCCTCTGTGATAGCTTTAATATTGTGGCCATTGCTAAGCCTCATAAGACGGTTTGCTTTACCCGTTGACAGTGCCTTTTTTGTCTTTTTTTTTAGGTGTGCTTTGTACCTCTTGATTAAATATCATTTGTAGAATAATAGTAAGGGCCACAGTAAGTACTATTTTTTTGTTTTTGGCCAGAAATAAGTACAGTTCTTCTTCTGTCAGATCCTTAATATGGAACATGAGTCAATCTAGTTAGGAGTTGGAGTTGATTTGGGTTTGGGTTTTTCTCTCTCCATAAACACACACACACACACACACACACACATTACAGATATACCATCCCACTGATCAAATACTAAATATCAAAACAGAAATTAACTAGAAGAACATATGAGTGTGTGTGTCTGATGTTGAGGCAAAAGCTTTCTTCAGTGAACACATAAAAGCAGAAAATGCAAGAAATTATATTCATTTTGACTATCAATAAATATATCTTCACTATTAGAATATGTCAGTAAAATAAGTAAGAATGATAAACTTTCAAAAGAATATGCAACCTAATAGATAAAGAAGAAGGATACCTAATAGAACAAAATTACTTTTATAATCGCTGAGGAAAGCACTCCAAAAGAGAGTATCTAAATACTTAAGAAATGTCATGTATTATACATTGACTGATTTAAATTTCCCAAGGTAAAGCGAAGTAGATTAGATTTTTATGATAATTTAACTGAGATTTATAGAAATAAAGTACCTTGCTCCAAGTTGCACATACAGTGATTACTCTATGGGACATTTCATTTCCAAAGAATTTACTTTCTTCCACACCAGTGGTCCTCCTTTAAGTGTGGTCTCCCCACCAGCAGCGGTGGTGTCACTTGAGAATTTGTTAGGAAGGCAAATTCTTGAGCCCCATTCCAGACCTACTAATTCAGAAACCTCAGGACTGAGCCCAGTGATCTGAATAAGCGCTCCAATTAATTCTGACGATTCTAAATTTGAGAACCAACAATCTGACTCGAGACCATGTTGAAATTTGTCTAGTTTATGTGTATACACACACTCACACACACACACTCATGTATAAACATCACCTGGGTGTGAAAGTGATTTACAGATAGAAATAACTGAGTCAGCGTTCAGGGGGAGAAGCAATGAAAAGAGGAAAGTCACTTAGGGCATCAAATGTGTAGCTTCAATACTGGTCTCCAGACAAGAGATGAAATCTTAACATATTCTGCCAAGCCTACTAAAGTAACATCAGACAGTAAAGGAATTTCAGACATACCTGCTTCTGTATTCTACTTAGACAGAAAGGGGTAAGTAAATTCTATGCCTAATTAAAATTGCCCTTCACTCAGAGGTGGATTAAGGTTGGTTGAGGCCTTAGACACAGAAGAAGATATTTAAACATACTATCAGGTTTTACCACTGATTGTAAACTTGTATGTAATTAAAATTGCACATAGGAGACAAACTTGGTATCATTAGAAAAATGTGTAAAGTTGGGGTTTTGCGGGGCCCTTCAGAAGTTGGGGCCCAGAGCGCGCACATGGTGAGCCCGCCGTTAAGTCCACCTCTCCCTTCACTACAAGTTATTAACAATGTTTTTAAAATTTGAAATGTCCTTACAATAGGAACTGAGGTTTTACTAACACCATAATCCAGTCATGAAAAGTGTACACAAGTAGTTTAAGATGAATGTCTCAGCTCTTGACAGGGCAGTTAAAAATTCTGTGAACTTGAGCCCTGACTGGTGTAGTTCAGTGGATTGAGCACCAGTCTGCGAAGTGAAAGGTTGCTGGTTCGACTTCTGGTCAGGGACCATGTCTGGATTGCAAACCAGGTCCTCAGTTGGGGGCAAGCGAGAGGCAACCAATTGATGTGTCTCTGGCACACTGATGGTTCTCTCCTTCTCTTTCTCCCTTCCCCTCTCTCTCAAAACAAATAAATAAAATCTTAAAAAAAAATTCTGTGAACTTGAGCAAGGTTCAAGTTCACACTTGAACACTGCTCACTATAACACTATATAACTGCTATAACACTATATAACTACTTTCTTTATAGGAAGTAATGAAGACATAAAATGAAAGAGGTTCTCCAAATATGTGAACTAATTTCACTTTGTCTAAAACATCTTTGAAACTAGCATAAGACATCTCCAGTCTCAAATACTGAGCAATCTGACCGCAGGTATACATTATAGAAAAATGTGCATCTAATACAATAATTGTGCCTTTAATCGTCAAATCAATTGGTTCCCATTAAAACTTTAAAGTTGTTTCCAAATAAAAGAACTGCCCCAGAGACATAATAAACATCAACTTAAGAATCACTCAAAGAGCATGCAGACATTGTCAAAATACAGTTTATCTGCATTTACCCTTCTGTACAGTGCTACAAGGAAAGTTAGTTAAAGGAGCAATTGACCCACATAATCTCTGCACTATTATTAAGACAACAGAGGTCTTAGATCTGTTTTCCCCCTCCCACAAACACTTTAGTTCTTAATACACAGTGGCCTTTACAAAGAATTTTTTAAAAATTGACTGAGTTTTCCACTGATTCTATGGTAATAGTAAACAGCCATACTAAGTGATAATGTCAAATAATTCAGTAGAGCTCACCAGGCAGAAGAGCCACGAGACAATTCCATTTTAGACAGGCCTAGTGCAATGTAAGTAAGCTGATCTGACTTAACCTTAAGTATTGCGGCATCTTTTAAAGTAACTCCCCTTTCCTGCTGTTAATTACTTCTTTAATGGACTCAGTAGTTGATTAACTTATCACTATTGGCAATAAGTACCTGTTCTAAGTAGGGGGGAACTAATTGAAGCAGTGGTCTTTGAATGCTGTCTGGCTGCAGACCAGCAGCTGGATTCTTGAATTTGGGGGCAGTTGAGGGACCTCAAAATTTGCACATTAAATATCAAAAAGCAAAATTATACCACTGCTATCATTTACTAAATATTTTCCAAGTAAATTGCACTAAATTATTACCTATAATACTTGGTTGATTCTTTTTTTTCCAACTTAGAACCACCCTCACCCTATGAGTCTTCAATTCAGAAATATAGTACTTTACCAAATAATGGCAGTTGCTGGCCTCTGAATCTCTTGCCAGTTATGACAATCACTCATGACCTTATACGAAAAAACAGACATGCACATTTAAAAAAAAGTTATGAATATACACGACCTCGGCAGAAAGAATAAAAGCCTCCTCTTTTATTCTAAGTATTTGTATATAGTTTAAGAATACTTACCCTATGCAGAAATCCTGAAGACCATATTAAATATCACACCTTTCTCATTCACTTGGTCTACATTTTACTTTAATTCATCTCTATTTCAGCCATATATTTTACTGATCCAACAAAGACATAATAGTAGTATTACATAATTAGGAAGTAATTTATCAAGTGATGATGTTCTCATAACTTTGTAAAAGATTTAGATTTTACTTGATATTTAACAGCTTTTAATGGAAGTTTAAAAGTTGAGAGGACTGAAGAAGAACTGACAATAGGAGTGCTGCCAAATTCCCTCGGATAAAAGAGAATTGTTCCTGCTAATCCCTGGAATCTCTTTTCAGGCAACTGGAAGAGACTTTGCTCAGGTACACTCCTCCAGCTTCTCACAGGATGGGAACCACTACCTTTTCTTCCCTTTAGTTGTAGTTTTGATTGAAATTTAATGAGGCAAAAACAAAGTGCTAATAAACAAGAATTAAAGTAATTATTGAACAATAATCTTTATACCTTCTACTTCTATTGAATTTAAGGACTTCATGATGCTTTAATGAAGCCACAGAAGTAAATACAAGCATTCAAAGGCATAACCTGAGTCAGTAATGGGTAATGTTCCCAGTTCTGTAACACAGAGGAGATTTGGAAGGAGAATGTTGCGATTCTTGATGCCAATCAGCTAAAATTATGAGAACCGTACCAATTAACTCACCAGTTAATATGATGACAGCAAAATACCATATATTGAGAGATTATTTATTATCAGAGACTCTTTTAAGCACTTGGATTATATTTTCTTACTTAAGCCTTAAAGAATGGTATGATTTCCTTTTTACAGCCTCTGAATCTCAGAAAAGTTAAATATCTTGGGATTACACTACTATTCAGAAATGCAGCAAAGAGTGAAAGTCAATTCTTTTGATCCAATGTCATTTTTGCTATTTCACTTAAAAAAACAAGTTGAAGGACTCATTTAGCTTTTTAACTAGGTTTCAGCATGTTTTATAAAAACAACAAAGGACTGGTAGAGCAAAGTTCTAGTTCATTTTATATTAGCTAGTGTAAACTTAAGAAAAATACAATGTACTATCTGATCTTTTGTTTCCATGACTATAATGTAAGTAGAGTAGAATCTCTGTAACATCACTTGTTGGCTTTTAAATTTAAAGACCTGCTTTAATTTATATTTATATATAAGAAAAATATAGAAGCAAACTGGAAAAATTATTAAGAGCAAACAAAGCAAAAGAGATAATCTTTAAGATCATTTAATAATATAATAACATATTTCTATTAAAAACTATTCCATGAATCAACGATGCTTACTGAGCTCCTTGTACATGCCAAACATTGTTTAGTTCCTTGAAATACAGCGGCAAATAAGGGGCAGAACCCTTGCTTCCCCTAAGTTCCTTCTATGTGGATGGAGGAGGGGTTTTGAAGAGAAGGAAGGGCATATAGTGAGCACATAAATAAATAAATAATTTCAGACAGTCACACGTGACATGCGGTCAGAGAAGTCTCCGCTGAAGAAACGGTATTTTCTGTGAGATGATAAATGGTGATGGAGGCAGCTATATGAGGTGACAGATTAACGTGAATGTATGGCCATGTGAAGAGTATTGCAGGCAGAGGAAAGAGCAAATGCCAAAAGGACTGAAACTGGAAAGAGAAGGAAGGTTTGAGGAACTTGGAGAGAACCAGTGTGGTAGGATGGTGGGGAGCCATATCAGGGTCAACTGGTCAACATGTGGAGGTAGATTAAGTCCTTTCTGCCTCGGTTACTGGTGCCAATGTCCTTTGTTAGTACATTTATAATTTTAACACAATTTATTGGTTCATATAGCCAGGTGTCTTTTTTAAACCTCATTTACTGATCTTAAATGGACAGTCATATAAAATATATTTAAATTAATTTATTACCAGAATCCTTACCTTAGACTATGTGAAAAAGTTAAAAAAACTTCCATTGAAATATCAAATTAAGCATGTGTGTTCTTAACTATTCTTCAGAGAAACAAAATACAAAGGAAAATATTACTACAGTAATAGTGATATAGAAATTAAAGGCTACTAGATATTTTTTGTATTATAAAAGTTTTGATATTACCTAAATTGAAAAAAACAAAAAAGCATGGCTGGAGGCAGTGGAGGATTTTTAAAATCCTCAGAAAATAGCCTTTAAGTGGTTTTCCAAAATGTTACATTTGACAGGCAGTAGTTCAAGAAATCTTTAAAGGCAATTCTAAAGAAAATTAGAGTTGGCTTAATAAACATTTTCATTAGCTCAACAGATTTCCCTAAGGACCCAGTGAGGCCAACCTATACCTTTATGCTTTCCCCCACTTTTCTTCCCACTCACTTAAAATGTGATTAGCTTTCCGAAGACACAGGAAATGTGGAGATTAATTTATTCAAGATCATTCCAAATCAGGTATTGTGACTAGTCTATAAATGTCCTTAGGTTTGTTTCAGCTACTAAGTAACACTTTTTTCAGTATAAACTGCTCAATGGGAGTGAAACATTAATATAAATACTAATCAAACCAAGATTTTTTACAGTTTTTCATTTATTTATTTTCAGAGAGAGGGGAAGAGTGGGGAAAAGAGGGGTAGAAAAATGTTGATGCACAAAATAAAGATCAGTCCGTTGCCTCTTGCATGTCCCCAGCCAGGGACCTGACCCACAGTTCAGTTGTGCACCCTGACCAGGAATTGAACCAGTGATATTTCAGGGTGTGGGATCTTACCCAGCCTACTGAGCCATACTAGTCAAGACTCAAACTAAGTTTTAAAAAATCTAGACTGGTATTCTCCTGAATCAGAGAGTAAACTACAAAGCAAATTAGTTGTTCAAATGCATATATATATATATATATATATATATATATATATATCCAGCAGTTGAGTAGCTAATTAAAAATGTCACCTGTTTCTGCATAGCATTATTTTGAAATAAGTTATTCTAATATTCTTAATTAGATTACATTCTTCTTTGCTAACACAGAATTAACAACAGGGATTTAAAATTCTCAAATAATCTTATCTGTTTCATCCATTAAGTCATAATTCAGACATGTGAGGACTGTCCTGAAAGTATCCAGCCACATAATATGAAAAATAGAGACATTTATTGAAGAAGGTACAAGATACCGGAAACATTGTATATAGGGTAATGATGCCTGAGTCCCATTCAAAGGCATGACCTTCTTAAGGAAATCTGGTTCATTGGTAGAAATTTGAATCACATCAGTAACAACTGTAGCAAGATGTTCCTTCTGTTCTGTTAACAGAAGCCATGGAATGAATTTTGCTATGACACATTTCATGCCAAGATCCTGCATCAAAACCTTGGACACGGTGGTTTTTGGAATCCCCAGATCTGCTTCTAGTTCTGACATTGCCAGTTGCCAATCTTCGTTGATTGCAACTTGTACACATTCAACATTCTCAGGTGTTCTGCTTGTTGCAGGCCTTCCGAAATGTGGGCCGCTTTCAACAGGTTTTCAAACACCTTTGAAGAGTTTGTGCCACACTTTTATTTGTGCCATGCTTATTGTATTGTCCCCAAAGTCTCCTGAATCATGCAGATAGTTTCCACGGAGGAATGTTAAGCTTAACACAAAATTTGGTGTAGATTCATTGCTCTACTCACTCAATCATTTTGAATGCGACAGCCACACAGTACACATGCTCACTGAATGGTGCTTACAACCCCCACTGACTAGTACAGTGAAGTTGTCAGTTTTCAAGCATATGCATTCCAGTCCACTCTCCTTGGCCGCCAAGTTACATCGATGTAACACAAACTGTTCTCATTATATTAACAATGGCTGGACTTTTTCTAGACAGAACTTATACATTCCTAGAAGTTAGGACTTACTTACCAATAACAGGGTCATTGTCTAAGTGAAAATACACAGACCTATATTAGTTTTGGCACCTGAATTCTGTAACAAGAAGGTGAATGTTATACCTTCTGATATAGTTAGTAGATTACTATTTTACATTTAACCTTATTTAAAACAAATTTACTATTTTAATATTTAAACAAATAAGAATTCTATAATTTACCTACCTTCTATAGCTTCTGTTTCCAACATGACCATCCAAGTCTATCTAAATGGATTTAGAAAAATGTAAACTTCATTTTTTAGTTTAGTTCTGTACAGAAAGGAGAGACATTTGATTAAAACTGTTTAAGGCTGCTATTTAGATATTATAGTTAGGGTTATATTTTCTACACCTCCTGTCTTAGTCACCTTGAGTTGCTATAACAAAAATACCATAGATGACTTATAAACAACATAAATTTATTTCTCACAACTTTGGAGGGTAGCAGTCCAAGCTCACGGTGTTAGCAAGGTTTGGTTATGGTGAGTCCTGCAGCATCTTCCAGGTTTAGGCTATGGACTTTTTCTTGTGTTCTCACAAATCAGAGAGCAAGGAGAAAAAACAAACTCTCTCTGATTCCTGTAAAGGCATTAATCCAATTCATGGGGACTTCACCCTCATAATCTTACCTAATGCTAGTTACCTCCAAAAAGCACCACCTCCTAATACTATCAAATTTATGGGTAGGGGTTCAACGTGTGGATTTTGGTTTGGAGGGACACAAATAGTATGTCCATAGCACTTCCCTAGTCCCAGGTTGGAAAAATCTCTTCATTTTCCCATTTAGCTCAGCATCCCTTCACTTTCTTTTTTCCACAAAATCTCAAATCTTTCATTCTAAGATGGTGTAAAGTCCACAGGTAAATTTCTGCACAGAATTGTGCAAACACCCACTCATACACCATGGAAGAGAGGAGAGGAGAAGGTCAGTCCACTATCACATCAACTTCTGAATGCTTGTTGTCCTAAATCAGGGCCCTGTCTGAGATCAGAGGTGTTGGTGGTTTGGCTTGATGTAGGTCAGCTTCTGCGCAAAGTAAGAGTAAGACCGCAAGGCTGGCAAAGGAGAAGAAAGACGCAACTAAAGGATTGTGAAAATTAGTGGCATTTTTGTCTTTTTCTAAAAAGTCAGAGGAGGCTTTGGCTCGTAGCTCTTGAAATCTTTTAACACAAGAAGAAATATTTTATGATTTGGGTTAGCAATTAGCACAGATGCTTTATTTGGGGGAGATGTTGCTTTTGCTTGTTTTGCTTTCATTAGATAGGAACTCTGCTAGTAGATGAGCTTCAATTCGACGCATAAATCAATGTCACTCTTTTAAAAAGATCATATATATATGTATACACACACACATATATGTAAAATATATAGCAAATACTATAGCAGAAAGAAGTCAACATTTTGCAATACTTGCTCCAGATCTCCTTCTCTTTTTCTTTGTCAAATGAAATATTAACATGCCAATTCCTTTCTCCATCTGACCTCCTCAGAGGTAATTACTATGGTGTGCCCAATCTCATTCATTTTTCATAATACATAAGTTTTATAAACATAAGGAATATGCATCAATTTCATTTTCTTATAAATATACATAATTCCTTTTTTAATTTGTATCACTCAACCTAGTTTTCTGAATCATATCCATGTTAATACCTGTTGATTTAGTTCATTTTAACAGCTATATAAGTTTTAATGTGTGAAAAGGTACACTATTAAATAAAGTCTCTTACTAAATCTTGAAATTCAAGAAATATGTTCTTTTAAAGTGAGGCTTTGAAGTAAGGATGAAGGAGCAATGAAAACTGTGAAATAGTTTGATTAAAAAATTATAAAATATGCACATTCAGAAATGTATGCATGAAATCACCATGAGTACCTCAAAACAATTAGTTGAATTCAGTTGTCTCAAATATTATTATTTAATATCTAGTTCAGGTGACCTAATTGTAAGCCCTCCAATTGAGTTACATATGAGAGGCACTAAGTGGGGTCAGAGGCCATTAGCAACTTCCTGAATGGAATAACCGCAAACTGTAACAAATATTAATATAAACATGGAAACATACTTTACTTAAAAGGATCTTATCTGAATAGTCCCTTAGTAGACTTAACATTTTAATGCAATTTCACATCTACCAGAAGAATAAAATCTCTGGAAAAGAGATATTTTTGAGTAAGAGATACTTGACTTCAAAGCCCTAAACTTCTTATTATTAAAATTTTACTTTGGACAAGTTATATGTTCAAATTCCTATATGTCAGATATTCCTTATTCCAAAATCAGAGTGTATAGTCACTTTACATGCATAATTTCTAATTCTCATACAGCTTTATGAGATAGGAATCATCATTTTTTTAGCTTCCAATGAGGATCTTGGAGTTCACAGCTTTAAGTATTTTGTCCCAAATCCCACCACCAGTACATGGTGGAAAAGGAAACAAACCAGTGTTTTGACTTATGCAATTTTCAGTACTTAATTGTTTAAGCATGTGATGGATTGAGTAGGTTCCTCCTAAAATTTCCTCTTGGAATTTTAGAATTGTACTTGAAAATGGGGTCTTGACAGTTGTAAATAAAGATAAAATCATTCTGTGTTTTGCATGAGTTTTAAATTCAGTGACTGCTATCTTTATAAGAAGAAGAAGGACACAAGGTAGAAGGCCATGTGAAAATGGGGGTCAATTCAAAGTCATGTTTCTACAGGCCATTAAATACCAATGGTCATCTGAAGTTGAAAAAGACAAGGAAGGACTGTTGTCTAGAGGTTTTAGAGAGAACATGTCCCTGACAACACCTGATTTCAGTCCTCGGACCTCCTTAATTGTGAGAGAATAATTTCTGTTGTTTCAAGTCAGCATGTTTGTGGTGATTTGCTGAGGCAGCCCTAGTAAGCTGATGTGATGCAATTGTTACATCTTTATCAGTAAAGTTGGGCACAATGTATGTACACATAGTGCTAAATAACAAGCACTTTTAAGGTCACAAGGACCATACTGGGCATTCAGTGCCACTGTGAAATGATGAGGCTACTGGAATCAATGAAAAATCTGGTCTCATGTTGAATAATACTTAATAAAAGGTAAAGAAATGCGCAGAAAGAGACTACACAGTGGCTTTTTTTTTTCATTGAATTGTATATAACATCTATGTAGTTTTTTGCAAAATGAGGAAAGGTTGCTTAGTTGATTTGTCAATACAATGAATATCCATGATGATATGTGGTAGGAGAAAAAATGACTATTTCTACAATAACTTATAAAAAAGCAAAGAGCTCAAAGAATATTCATGGAAATTATACATGAACATAGTGACTAATACAGAAAATGGAATGGGTTTCAGAGAGAATTAAAAATCCCGTGATTCATTTTTTTTCCCAGTAAATGAAGAAAAATAAAATAGCAAAAATATATGATCTAGAGATAAAAATGTATCATAAGATATAAATTGAATACAAATTTTAACTTTTTCTTTATTGAGATATTATTGTCTTATCATACAACTAATCCATTTAAAGTATACAATTCAGTGGTTTACAATATTTTCTCAAAGTGAAACCAGCACTGCAAATAATTTGAGAACACTGTTATGACTGCCCCCCCCCGCAAAAAAAAGAATCCCTTATAACCTTTAGAAGTAATTTTCAAGTCCCCTCTCTGGCCAGCTGTAGAAAACCACTAATTCCTTTTCTCTGGATGGACCTGTTTATTTTGGCCATATATGTAGAATCATACAAAATATATTCTTTTATAACTGGCTTCTTTCACTTAGCATAATATTTTCAAAGCTTATGCATATTATAGCTTCCATCAATACATCATCCTTTTTTATTGTCAAATAACATTGCATTATATAGATGTAGATTCCACATTTTATATTTTTATTCATCAATAGATGAACATTTGTGTTGTTTCCACTATTGTCTATTATGAATAATGCTTCTATGACAAAACAGTACAAGAAACTGAAATAAAACGAATTTATTTAAATGCTTTGACAGTGCACTCAAAATATTTTACAAAGTTGAGTTTATATAACTGTTAATAATGGAAAACCTACTTTTATTTGAAATGTGCAAAAATTTGGTAAACATATTGAAAGAAATTGATTTATACAGATACCCTTGATGACTACCTTAAATTAACTATATTTCTAACATTAAACCTTAAGCTTCAAGTGGTTTTGCTTATTGAAACTTTACATGTGCAAAAAGTTTATGCTGTAAAAGACACTAGAGGCAGCATAAAATCCAAAAATATCCATAGCCAACAATTGTTTCCCTGCCTCTGAAAGTATTTCCAGAAGAAGCACACTTTCTTCATAGCTTACATGTCAGATGGGGCCTGCCCTCACAAGAGAGCTAAAGATTATTTCAAACACCCAGTTTACCACCCCCATGGTTCAGTAAAGCCTGAAGTCCTCCAACCCATAGATTTCCATAGATTTTAGGTGTGTACACACAGTTTTCTGTTTTCTTTGGTCTTCAAAGTCTAAAATGATGCCTTACACAGAGTTTAGCAATATTCTGCCACAATTAGTGACTTTATTAACTTACACCTGCCAAAATCAGAAAATGCCATACAAATGTCAAAATTTACAGAAACTCTGTGTGTGTGTGTGTGTGTGTGTGTGTGTGTGTGTGTGTGTAAGAGAAGAATTGTGGGTTGATAGTTCAGAGAGAATATATTTCTCATCACACAGAAAGCAAATAAAATATACATGTTTTCTTTTCTAGAAGTTTAAAATGCAGTGCTGAAATTAGATCACAGGGGTGTACAAAAGTAGATTTAGAGTTGTGAGTACATGAAACATAGAGGGTTTTTCATTATTATTTATTAATTATTATATTATATTTTTATTGTAACTGTAGACCTACTTTTGCCCATCCCTGTGATTTGTTATTTTATGGAAGATATGGACATAAATTATAAACATAAGAAGATTTATATCAAATTTAGAAATAAGTCAAGATAAAACCTATGAGATCTATAGAACCTCGACATATTCTTAGATTAAATAAGAGGCCAAACTAAATATAGGTAATACCAGTCTATATAGCCAAATTTAATGTGACTTCAAATTAATTGTTAAAATAAATAGTATGTGATAAAATACCTATATTAATGTATATATACATATATATGCACACTTTGGAAACTGGGTAAGGTATAAAATCACACATTAGAAAAAAATAATTGTTCTTAGTTATTTTCATCTCTATAATTCCAGTAGAATTTAAGTTGTACTTCAAAGATCAAAACGGTATTAATTGTGGAAAGTATGCAATTCTCTTTGACATTTTTACATGTATGTAATATAAAAGCTACACTATTAATTATGTATGGCATACAATGTTTATTTGGGATGAAGTTTTAATCTCTCCTCTCATTTAATCCTATTAAAAGTCAAAATACCTGAAGACCATTTAAGTACTTAATGCTTCTTAGTTTACGTGTTTAAATTAAGCCCCCCCTCAATGTGTTATAAAAAATTGATAAGAACCTTGACATTCAATGCACAATTGTAGGTTTTTAGTTATTTTTCCTTTCATAAAGTCAAAAACTTGCATCAGCTATTTAATGATGTCTGTTATTTTTTAAATGTTAAGAATTAATGCCATAAGTTTTATTTAAATAGAGTTAGTCCCCCAAATATTAAAATTTAGTAGGTAAAAGATATTGATGCAAGTAGGCATAGATAATGAATTTTAAGTCTGTGTAGGATGTTATACCTTTAGAAAGGTATATGCAAATTCTTGTTCAGAATTTAAAAATAAATGTCATTTTGCTTCTAATATATGTACACAAATATTTGGAAGAATTGGTATACTTCCAGGATATAGTGAGTACCTATAAAAAAGTCATCTGAAACCATGTTTCAGATTTGTTTCTCATGTTTTGCATTGATACTATTAGTTATTTCATAGCAACCAATACCAAAAAGCAATCATGAAGACTCTCAGTACTGAATATTATTTACTGATACAAGTGCAACATGGAAAAGTTTAATTTATTTCATTGGCTTCAATTTCTTCTTCAAAATCAAATTTAACTTTCCTTTGTATTATCATGTATCTATTTTTCATTCTCTATTTTATAGATATTAAAACTGAGATAATGAAAGAAGAAATGGAGAGGTTTGTTTCCATCCTTATGAGTGAATAAAAGATATGAAGTTTTCTTATGAATTGTGTAAAATTAGTATAATTTCAATCCTTAAATATAAGAAAAAATCTATGAGAAAACTGTAGCTCAATATCTAATACTAATAAATGCTTAAAACTTAAATAAGATAGTGAAAAGTGAGTCTCATATTAGGCAGATCTCATTACACTCAATTCAAGTTTAACCTAGGAATATGAAGATGATTTAACATAGAAAATTTATTAACAGATTTATAACAGGTTGATTAAAATTGTAAAAATATTTGAATATATATAAAACTCACATTTGATAAAATTGAACTGTTCCTTATAAAAATATGTAAATAAGAAAGGAAATCCTCTTTAGGTGATAAAGACAACTTATTTAAACCAAAAGCTTCATTATATTCACTAGTAAAATCCCAGAAGAATTTTATCTAGATGTGCAAAAGGAGATCCTCATTATCACTTTGGTATTTAATACTGCGCTGGCTGTTCTAGTGGATAATAAAGCATTGAAAAGGAAATATGGATACAAATTCTAGAGAAGAAGAGACAAGAGAGCCACTGCTATGAGTCAAATGAGTGGCTTTTTCTTAGTTTTTTTAATGGCTCAGAATAAATTTAATTTATAGTGCTTCTCACATTTTGCAAATATTTAAATATGACCAGTTCTTTCTAAATGATGACCATGTATTTAATATAAAATGATGAGAGAGGTACCTGTAAAAAGTAAGGTTTTTATGTGATATCTTATTTTGTCAGATACAGATTCATATACTGCCAAATTGACTCCCAGACCAATATTGTATCATTAAATTTTTTATTTTAAAATGTAGAAACTCTAAAATATATTGTTGAGAATATTTGCTAATTATCATTAAGTATGTGAAACAGTTTATTCTTATAGTCTTATTTTCCATACAAATAATTGTAAATCTACTTTTACCCCACTCTATATTTCGGAAAGTTTATTTAATGTAAAATTCAGTCTATTTCACATTTTTCGTTAAAATATTCTTGATTTTCTGAATGGTGAGAGCAGATGATTATTTTAATTTTGATTTAATGTCACCACTTTGCAAAGTGAGGTAAATTGATCATTAGATAGATAACACAGATGTATGTAAGACAGACACAGACACGGGCCCAGGCCCAGACACATTATACCATTTTTCAATCTCCCATTTTTGTCACTATACTCAATTGGTTTATGGCAAATATAGTTTTTGCCACTGGCTTTCATAGACCAGGAAGCTCAGCCTAACTAAAAACACAGGGTATTTGTAGTGAATTTTGTGTAATAAAGTAACAAAAAAAACACAATGCATTTTCAATGACTTTAACAAGGCGATATAAATTTTCAATGACTTTAACAAGGCAAAGCACCTGTATGAAAAAAGTCTTTCTTTACTAATTTATCATATGTGACTCTGTCGAGGGAATGCTACTGTAAAGTGCTGTGGCATCCACAGCTAAGGGAACATGCTGCTTTTAGCAACCAAATGCCAGAGGCCAGAAGATCCAAACAGGATAACTTCCAATATCAAAATACTGTTTCATGCAGAAATGTTAGAACAAATATATTATCTTAAAGCCATCGATCAACAAAAAAACAATTCATGACACTAATGAAATATTAATAATGACTGCATTATTATTGCTATAAATCTGTTACTGATATAATTCTTTAGCTGATATGCTTAGTAAAAGTATTAATTCCATGAATCTAATATTTTGTCCAAATAATAGTTATGTAATTAGATCCACTGTTTTTTTTCTATTGAAAAATGTTTTTTCTTTAGTAGGTATTTTAGAAATACACTTCTTTTCCATCTAAGCTGCCACAAAAAAATGAATAAAAAAGCTTTTTTTAAATCTCCATATTTTATCTAAGTACAATGATATCTAAGTACAAATATTAAAAAGAATTATTAGCATACATTTATACATCTCATATAGTGAGATGGTCAGGTAAATTTTTTAGGACATGATCAAACAAGAAAAAGCCAAAATGTAAGACCAAGGGTTGATGATGGAAATTATTAATTGGTGCCATTGAATAGATTCACATGGTAAGTGTGAATGTGGTGTCCGTTGTACCACTGAAGTGCAGATCTGGCTAAAGTCTTAGCTGCTATCACCTAGCAAACAGAAACTGTTAAACAATAATGTGAAATAGAGTCCTTTGACAAGGCTAATCAAAAGTGGGTATCGTGTGATTAGAGTGAACTTCAGTTGGAAACTCAAATTTTAATCTAAACCAATTATTTTGAATTTACCTTCTTTAGTTAGAAAAAACTGGCACTTAGAGATAAAATTGTAAACTGCCTTTATCTGAGAAGTTTGTAAGAAGTTTATTATTTAACCAACTTTCATAGATGAACTCATATTTATCTGGCTTAATGTGGAAGGACTGATCAGAAAACAATGCAAACTTTCTCTCAGCATCTATAATTATATAAGTGGCCCTAATGTGTATATGCTGATGATTCTCATATTACATACAAGGCAAGGACAGTTCCAGTTTTGGGTGAAATGTAAATTCATTGAATTTCAAGGTTATAAATAAATAAATATATATATATATGAATTTAATAATGCATAAGCAAACTTTAAAGAAAAATTCTGAAAAATTCTTTAAATAGAATAAAAGTAATCATGCTTTTATGTTACTATGTTATTTTTAAGCACATGCACATGCGGGTGTGCCTGCACACAGACACATAAACACACATCAGGCAATATTAAAATACTAGGGACTTAAGGTGCCGGCTCGCTGAGTTGGTGTTGAACACAAAAGGTGAGTGATTGGAACTTTAATTACTTTGATCCGTCATGCTTGCAACTATGTGTCAGCCTAAGCCAACACAAGTGACGTGGAACGAAGGCTATGGCTGCTTCGACATAGTAACACGTTTCTAATGGTTAATTAATAAGTGTATTGAACTGAATGCATGCTGGGAACTGGAAATAAAGCTATTGAAATTTGAGGTCTATAGATGTTTTATGTATTTATTACATTTATATGCATTCGTACTAACATAAAATATAGGAATGTAAGCATGTACATTTAATGTATATCTGACATATATACATATGTCAAATATATGTCTGTTGACAGAGAAAAGGAGAATTCTCCATTTTAAAATTAGAATATTTAAATAAATAAAATAATAATGTTTTTATACTAAGCAATAAACTGTTTTAGTTTATTTATTTAAAAAACACAGCCAGATTATTAGAAAATAATATATGTAGAACTGAAACTACTAGCTGGTTGACCACTTTAAAAAAAAAATGTTTTCCCCAGTGGTTTAGTGTAATTTGCATACAGAAGTATGAAAGTGTAGAGCATTTTGAACAAATGAAAATAATGCTATTATTATTTTGCTTCACTCTATTTTCTCAAACTGCAAAAATTCCTTTAAGGTTTGCAGACATTTTTAAGAAGAACGAATGAAGGAGAAGAAAACTTACCTTCCGTTCAAATAGTATAAATCAATTTCCAACAATGCTTTGAAGTTTTTGAATTTTAGAGATTTGCCATTTTGTGGTTCCACAGAAAAGAGCATAACTAAAAATCTCCTTAACTTATTATTAGAAGTTATAACCACAGGCCTGTTCATTCTAGACAGCACTTTGAGTTAAAGGCTAGAACTACTTATCAATATGAACTACTTTTCTCAAAGGTATAATGTCATCAAAGATCCTGTATTTTTCTATCATTGGTTGTGGCAGTAAAAAGAGATAAAAATGAATATTGTTTAATTTGGGTATATTTACTGTTTACTATATTATTGCATATTTTAGTATTTCTTTTACAAACATATGGATTGTTTTCGTATTCTTTCAAGTACAAAATGCCTTCCTATGAACCTCTTTCTATTTAATTCTCTAATTTGGTCTTAATTTCATAGACACTGGAACTTGAGTATGTCCATATTTTCTATCGTTTCTATCTTTTCTTTATTTTTATTTTCATTTTACTTTTTCTTTTGTTGTTGGAACCTAATCAACAAAACAAACAAGCAAGCAAAATATAATCAGAGGCATTGAAATATCTTTTCTTTTTGTATCATAATAAAATAACCTAAGTACCTTTCTGTATACCACAATCAGTCCAATAACTTCAACAAGTAATTCCTAGGAGCTCTATGGAGTGCAGACATCTCCTGAAGATAGACAGACACACACACGCACACACACAAAGATGGCTATAAACTGCCCTCCCCAGGTTTTTCTGTGCCACTTGAAATGTCTGCATCGAACGAAACCTTGGAAACTTAATACCATATAGTCACCCCAGAAAATATCATTAAGGAATTTAAGTGCAGAAATGAAATGTTGAAAATTATCTAGCAAATTTCTGCTCTACTGCATTTCATTGTTTTTTCCCTTATATTTGGGATGTCCTTGTTGGCTATGTTTCTTTTTTCCTTTTATCTCGCTAGACCCTTTCCTCCATGAGCACCTTCACATTCAGCTCCTTGCTTCCTTCAGTCTCCTTCTTCAGATTTTCACGGTAAGATGCTGAAGATTCCTTCTTAATATACAAATTATCTCTCTGCTGAGATACCCATTTCACACTATTCAATTGGTATAACCTTTCACACTGTAATGAAAAAACTTATCAACCTCTTATAGTGAGATGTCATTTTTCTTACTCAACAAATATTTAGGCCTGCTGCCAACACAATACAAAGGTACTTGGCTTACATATGCATGACTAAGAGGGTTTATCAAAATGATTCATTTCAAAGTACAAGAGTCTGACACAAAAGACAAATTTCAGCTTTCTGATTTAGAACCACAGGAAGTAATGTGTGGAAAGATTAAATGTAGCAGATTTTCCCCCCTCAAATCTTCTACTCAGCAAGGTCAAACAAATATTGAAGCCTTGAATACTTAAAATAATTAAATGCAATTAAAATTAGATATAACATTTCTCTCACTATTTGTTTTAGTTTATAATTTAAAATGAATTAGAAAGGAATCTTATTCCCAGCTATAATGGAGTACCTTGTCTTAAAAAAAAAAATCCCTTTCCAAAGCAACTAGAAAAACTGGATAAAATACAGATAAACAAACAAATTAGCTTTTTGAAGTAATTGAACAGCAAGGGCTTACATCCTGGTTAGTTTCAGAAATGATAGAAACCAGAAGACAATTGAATGATTTTTACAAAACCATGGAAACAATCAAAGTACCCTTTGATAGGTGATTGAATAAACAAGATGGGTAAATATATACTATAGAATACTACTCAGCCATAAGAAAAGATGAAATACTGCCATTTGAGACAACATGGATGGAACTTGAGAATATATTATGCTGAGCGAAACAAGTCAGTCAGACAAAGCGAAAAACTATATGATTTCACTCATAGACATAGACAATAGTATGGTGGCTACCAGACGGTTGGAAGTAGAGGGGTAGCAGAGACTGAAGGGGTAAAATATGTAGTGAGATAAGATGATTTGGCACTGGGTAGAGGGCACACAATGCAAGATACATCATGTATCATAGCAATGTACACTTAAGGCCTCTATGATTTTATTTACCAATGTCGCCACAATAAATTTAATAAAAAATAAACAAAAACAAAAAACAAAACAAAACGAAGGGATAAGGGAAATCTTTTGAAGGTGGTGGATATATTTATTACTTGATTATAGTGGTGGTTTCCTGGCTATAAGCATATCTCCAAATTCATAAAATTATATATTTAAATATGGTCAATGTTTTTGTATATAAATTATATCTCAAGTAAGTGGTTATTATTTTTAAAAATAACAAAATTAAGAGAAAAAAATAGAAAAGCCTAAAACCACAATGAGAAACGCTGGCAAACATCTGTTGGTAAATGACAAAATAAACAGACAAAATCTTATACACACACACACACAACCCATGATTAACAAACCTGACCTAAAATCACAATGACAATAAATAAGAAAATGTTATAGAATGAATGTTACTGGAAAAAAGACATAACCAAACTTCCAGGGTTTACTTAAAGCCATGTTTATAGAAAAAATGATAGCTTTAAATTACTACATTAGAAAACAAAGAAATGAAAAATATCAATGCCCTAACGATTCAACTGAAGTATATACACACACACACACACTTGAGAAAATGTCCAGCCATTGTTAATGTAATGAGAACAGTTTGTGCAACATCGATGTAACCTGGCAGCCAAGAAGAGTGGACTGAAGTGCATAAGCATGAACAATGACACTTTCACTGTACTAGTCAGTGGGGGCAGTAGATACCACTGAGTGAGCATCTGTACTGTGTGGCCATCACATTCAAAATGATTGAGCGAGTAGAGCAATGAATCTGCAACAAATTTTGTGTTAAGCCTGAACTTTCCTCTGTGGAAACTATTAGGATGAATCAGAAAGCTTTTGGGACAAGGGAATGTGCAGCACAAATAAAAGTGTGATGCAAATGCTTCAAAGATGGCTGAGAATCTGTTGAAGGTGATCCATGTTCTGAAAGGCCTGCAACAAGTAGAACACCTGAGAATGTTGAATATATACGGGCTGCAATCAACAAAGATGAGTGACTGAAAACAGAAGAACTAGAAGCTGGCCTGGGGACTCTTAAAACCACTATGTCCAAGATTTTGACACAGGATCTTGGCATGAAATGTGTCCTGGCTAAATTCATTCTGCAGTTTCTGCTACAGAGCAGAAGAAACATCATGCTGCAGTTGCTAAGGACTTGATTCAAACTGCTACCAATGAACTATATTTCCTCAAGAAGGTCATAACTGGAGATGAATCATGGGTCTTTGGCTATGATCTGGAAGTGAAGGTCCAGTAGTCCCAATGGAAGTCGCCAGGTTCTGAATGCCCGGAAAAGGCTCAGCAGAGTCACAGCAAGATCAAGACCATGTTAATTGTGCTTTTTGATTGGGAAGGGAGAGTCCATCACAAGTACACCCCTCCCGGCCAAAGAATTAATAAGGATAATGCTTCAATGGTATTCGTCTGTTGAGAGATGCAATACAATGAAAGCGGCTGCAGCTATGGGCAATTGGTGATGGGAAGCTTCATCACGTCAGTGTGCCCACTCACGAACTGCGTTTCATGCAGAATTTTTTGGTGCAACATCAAATCACCCAGGAGACTCAGCCTCCCCACCACAAGAGTCCAGATTTGGTACCCTGCATCTTCTGGTTTTTCCCAAAACTAAAATTACTTTGAAAGGGAAGAGATTTCAGATCATTGATGAGATTCAGGAAAATATGGGGAATTTGATGGTGATTGGGAGAACTGTGTGAGGTCTCAAGATGCTTACTTTGAAGGGGATAGGGACATCATTGTCCTATGTGTGATGTTTTTATATCTTGTATATTCTTCAATAAATGTCTATTTTTCATAGTACATGGCTGGATACTTTCTGGACCCCCCCCCCACAGAAGGAAATAATAAAGATAGCTGAAACAAATAAAAAAGAAATTAAACAAAAAAAAATTGAAGCTATTGGTAAAGTTAAATTTGGTTCTTTGTAAATAAGCTACTAAAAAATAGAGGTTTCAAATTAAGTATAGAAAACAGGATAGAACTACTTTAAACTAATAGAATAAGTGAAATTTGTAAGGTTGCTGTATACAATGGCAATTTTGGACTATTTATCTATATTCTAGCAAAAAGTAATTAGAAAATTACATTTGAGGACTATTTACAATAATTACAGAATAACTAGTAGGAAGATTATAATAAAAAAGTCTATTTCTAAAATTTTTAATCCTTACTCAAGGACATGGTTATTGATTTTAGAGAGAGAGGGACAGAAACATCAATAGGAGAAAGAAGCATTGATCAACTGCCTCTGGCTCGTTTCCGAACCAGGAACTGAACCTGAAATCTAGGCCTGTGCTCTGACTGGGAATCAAACCCATGGACCGTTTGGTCTACTAGACAACACACCAACCAACTGAGCCACACCAGTCAGAGCTAAAGAAATAAGAAAGTGCCTGCTTTGTTCAATAGGAGAATGTTGATGAGAAAATTGACAATACTTTTTAATCACCGATATGTTTACCTGTGGGTTTTTAAGTTTGAATAAATCCATTGCACCAATTTACCCTTCTATATATTATGCTTTTGCCATTGGATTTAAGAAATTTTTGCTAGTCCAAGGGAATAAAACTTTTCTGTTATATTTTCTTATAGAAGTTGTATATTTTGAGTTAATTTTGTTTTTATTGTAAATTATAAATTGGTGTGCTTGTTAAAAAGTATATGAAGCCCTGCCTGGTGTGGCTCAGTTGGTTGGAGCATTGACCTATAGCCAAGGGGTTGCAGATTCGATAACCAGTCAGGGCGTGTGCCTGAATTTCAGGTTTGATCACAGGTGCAGGCACAGCTGCATGTGACCCCCTTGTCCAGACACTTACCATCCCGGTCCCAATCCTGGCCTGGGTGCGCACAAGAAACAGTCGATCAGTATTTCTCTCTTACACTGATGTCTGTCTTTCCCTTCCTCTCTCTCTAAAAGCAATGAATAAAATGTCCTCAGGTAAGGATTAAAAAAAAGAATATAAAAGTCCACATTTTTCCTCATCATTTGTTGAAAGTGCTATATTTTGTCCACAGCATTTTGTTGCAAAAATTGCCTATAAGTATCTGGATATATTGGTGGATCATCTATTCTGTTTTATTGAACTATATTTTTATTATGGCAAATCTACACTTTATTGAAAACTGTAGCTCAAAAATAAAACTTGAAACTAGTTACTGTTACTCCTCCAACATTGTTGTTCTTTTTAATTAATTTTATTGGTGTGACATTGGTTAATAAGGTTATATAGGTTTCAAGTGTACATTTCTATGATACATGATTTATATGTTGCATTATGTGTCCACCACCCAAAGTCAAATTATCTTTCTTCAACATATATTTTGCTCCCTTTACCCTCTACCACCCAGACCCCCTTCCCTCTGTCAACTTAATGCATTTAGTTTTTTTTATGACACTATAAGGATAAAAATTGGAATACTGTAAAATAAGTATATTTACATATCTTGAAGGTTTTATATGGGAAAATACATCAAAATAGAAACAGAAACAAAAAGGTAAATTTTATTTTTTTAGTAGGTGAGTCTGATTAGTATATAACTGCTGTGTAGTCAACCTTTAAACAAACATTTTATAGGAGCTAGTTCTCATTAAAGTAATTGAACCTAGTAATTCCCTTCAAATATTCTTACTTCATTAATGACTTCTGCTTCAGTGAACAGACAGTAACTGTCATCTGAGATTTGGAATCTACTTAGAATTTTTTTTCATTCTGAAATAGTAGTCTGTATATTGAATAATAAATATGAAATAATTGAAGTAGGTAAGACTGGCAAGGATGAGTTTATAAATATAATTAAAGAAAATAATCATACAAGAATGATGAAAAAAGTCACTAAGACTGGCTTCTTTTACTTAGCATATTTTCTAGGTCCTTCCATGCTGTTGCAAAGGGTAAAATTATCTTCTTTTTTTATAGCCAAGTAGTATTCCCTTGTGTAAATGTACCATAACTATTTTATCCACTCATCTACTAATGAACACTTAGGTTACTTCCAAATCTTGGCTATTGTAAATAATGCTGCAATGAACATAGGGGTGCATATATTCTTTCAAATTGGTGTTTCAAGTTTCTTCAGATAAATTCCCTGCAGTGGAATCAGTATGTCATAAGGCAGTTCCATTTTCAATTTTTTGAGAACGTTTTCCACGGTTGCTGCACCAACCTGCATTCCCATGAACAGTGGAGAAGGGTTCCCTTTTGTCCACATCCTTGCCAGCACTTGTTTGTTGATATATTGATAATAGCCATTCTGATAGGTGTGAGGTCATATCTCACTGTGGTTTTAATTTGCATTTCTCTGATTAGTGACATTGAGCATGTTTTCATATGTCTATTGGCCATCTGTATGTTCTCTTCAGAGAAGTGTCTATTCAGGCCTTTTGCCCATTTTTTTATTATTGGATTTTTTTTTTTTTGGTGTTGAGTTTAATAAGTTCTTAAAAATTTTGGGCATTGGCTCCTGTCGGATATATTGGCAAAATATGGTTTTCCATTCAATGGGTTGTCTTTTCATTTTGTTGAAGGTTTCCTTTGTTGTAGGTCAGTCAGAGAAGATAAGTATCATATGATTTTACTCATAATGTGGAATCTTATGAACAAACTGAACTAACCAGCAAAATAGAGACAGGCTCATAGATAAAGAGCAGGCTGACAGCCCTAGGGGGTGTGGCTTGGGGGTAAAGGGGTTGAACAAAAAAGAAAAAGAATTCAAAAAGATTGCAGGGGCAGGGGGTGGAAGTGAAAGAGTGAATAAGGGAGATAAACGGTAATGGAAAAATACAACAATGAATTATTAAAAATAAAAAACACAATTAAAATGTCACTGAGAAACAGGAGACAAGACAAAGAAATGGAAACTCAGTTGTGTGAATGCTGTACCATTAATTCAGGATATCACGGGAGAAATAACTTTAATGATCATTGTCTGTGTTGGGTATTTGTGTGTGTGTGTGTGTGTGTGTGTGTGTGTGTGTTTTCTTAGTGTTTTTCAATTTTTTGGTTGTTGGATTTTTAAGAGTTGTATTTTCAAACGCCACGCAATTAATAAAATAAACATATGCACTCCAAGTAAAGAAGTCGTTGAAGCATCTGTTGCTAAATTTTCTCAGTTTAATTTTCATTTTTTTGTAGAAAATTACATTTTAGATTTTTCTATTTTAATAAAGGTTATGGTAAATAGGTACTAAAATGTAAATCAAATGATAATAAATTTAATTTTAAAATAATTAGTAATGTGGCAAATATATAGAATAATATTGATCAAAATATATACCTAGAGAAATTAAAGCAGTTTGTAAAAGCTCTAATTAATGACAATATTGGGAAATGTTTAAATCATTGAACTGTGTTGAAAAAGAAGATGTGTGCTCAGAAGGAATACCTTCTTACCCTTTATATGAATAATTAGTTACCCATATTTGAAAAAAAATGCAACAATTCATCAGGGAATTTGAGTTACCTATTTAAAAGCTGTACTATATTATGGATGTCAAAGGCACCTTAAATTAACTTCTTAGAATACAAAGAAAATACTTGAAACATCAAATCTAATATTTTTGCCTATTTTAAAATATTAATAATACACAGAATAATACATGCTTAGCTAAGTAATGATCCATACTTGACGCCATTTTGATAGCAAAGGGAGATGAATAAGCTTGGCAATTTCAGATAACCATAAATATTTGAAAGCAATTACAGTATGTATGAGAGATCTCCAACTGAGCTTCATTCCTGAAAATAGGTTAAACTGATTAGGTAAGAAGGTTAAAACTGAGGAAACATTGCCTATGATTAATGTACGATATTTCAAGGACTTTGCGATTCATCCACAAAAGTAAACTACTTAAAAACAAAGGTAGATTCACTAAGGAATTATTTTTAAAAGGATAAAAGCTGAATAACAGTTAAATTGAAAAAGAAAAACATATTTTGCACATACAGAATTACATAGAATTTTAAAGGAATGAGGGGGTTCAAAAATATAGAAAATATACCTAGTTAAATAAATAAATATATATAGTACTACCAAGCCATTAGTGTAACTTTAATCAACAAAATTAAATTAATTTTAAATATCTTAATAGGGAAATAATATAATTAATTTTGGTGATATCACTTAAAATGCAGTAGCATCTCTTAAATTTTTAACAAAGGGTTTTTTATAATAACTGATAAAGTAAGGTTTTAGTAAAATGTTTTAATATGTAATAAAGAAGAAGAAAATTATAGTTCTTCACTACATCAAATATTCTGGGATTTCTTATAGAATCCAAGATTTAGAAAATAATTTTTAATAAAGAGAATAATTTTTAAATGCAGATAGCACAATAGTTATATCAAATCAGGTTACTAGCTACTTTTATTTTCTTTAATGTCTCATAATCACACCAAAGTGCACATGTTTTCTGTTATAAATAATACCAGAATACAAAAGTGGGTAGGATACTGCAGAGTGTAGCTGGAAGTTTACAATGAACAGGTGGTAACAAGGCTGAAATATTTCACTGATATGGTCTCTAAAGTAACATTTCCACAATCGTGAAAATAAACTCAAAGGAAGTTAAGAGAATTTCAGCAAATGACAGAGTGTTCCATAAAGACTCTGAAATAAATGTACCCATCATTTCTGAGAAGGCAATGAGCTCTCAACAGACCATTGAGGTTATATAGTATGTCCTAATTCTCTTTCACCCTTACATGGTATTTTCTTTTAAAGCACATAATATAAAATTTACTGGCTTAACTATTTTTAAATTTACAGTTCAGTAGCATTAAATATATTCACATTGTTGTGCAACAGATTTAAGAACTTTTTCCTTTTGTAAAACTGACACTTTATACCCATTAACGACTCCTTTCTTCTTCTTCCCTTCTGCTACTGGAAAGCACTATTCTACTTTCTGTTTCTATGAATTTAACTACTTTGGACACCTCATATTAGTAAAATCTTACAGTATTTTTTTGTGATTGGCTTGTTTCACTTAATGTAATGATTTCAATGTTTATACATGCTATAGCAATGTAACAGGATTTCCTTTTTAACTCTGAATAATATGCCATTGTATGCATATACCACTTTTTCTTTATCCCTTCATTGGTTGATAACATTTGGGTTGCTTCCATTTCTTTGCTCCTGTGAATGTTTCTCCTATAAACACAAGTGTGCAAATATCTCTTTGGGATTCTGCTTTCAATTATTTTGGAAATGAACCCAGATTGGGAATGTACCCAGAGTGGGAATTCCTGGATCATATGAAAGTTCTACTTTTAATATTTTGATGAATTCCCTTACTGTTTTTATTAGCAGCTACATCATTTTACAAACCCATCAACAGTGTACAAGAGTTGTAATTTCTCCACATCTTCACACGGTGCATATGTTTTTGTCATGGAAAATTATGTAACAATGATCAAGTCAAGCGAGAAATCTCAGCATCCATACAATTTATCTAAACTAAGGTTGAGCAGGCATGAATATGTGTTGAAATAGCTTTCTGTCCAATGTATAGTAGTTACATCTGAGTTGATGAGTTTCTTGGCCAATGTTTTGTAGGATTTTGAGTTAGAATGTGATCCTGCAAAATACAGGAAGGATGTTTTGAAATTTGTGAATGCAAAAGGACAGGTGTTGAGGAATAGGGGGCATGGCCAGGAGGATATACCAGAATGGGAACTTCAACAAGATACATCTGTATGAGAATGCTGGGGGCATTGCAGTTAACAAAATAAATTGTCCAGGCTTGAAATGGGAAGTGGAAAAGATTAAGGGACATGTTTATTTACTTGACAATGTGATATGATACAAACATAGGCTTTAGACCCAAGAAGACCTGGGTTTTGCAACCTGACCAATCGTTGGTGACATTTGGCAAGAAAATGAGTCCCCTTAATCAGTGTCCTTATATGGAATTAGGAATAAAAAAACAAATTTGTAGATTTGTACTAAGAATTAAATGAGAAAATCAATATAAACTCGCCTGGCATGCTGTCATATACATAGTAGCTGCTCCATGGCTTTTATTTGCCCCCTCTATTTATGTGCTGCTATATTCTTACTCTTCCATTTCAACATCCAAGAAGTTCTAATCTGAAGCTTCTGACTTGAAAACCCCAATGAAAAATCTTCCTCCGGTATAACAATATAGTACATTAGAAGCAAATGCTGACTTTTCTATGGTATACCTATTTGTTTTACATATAATCTTCATATTAGTGTAGAAGTTTATACTGAGAGATAAAACATTAGATAACATGTTAACATCTTGGAATACAGATGAATATTCTCTGCAGACATCTTAGTTAATTCAGCTGCATTAAAAATACTTCGAAAGTGTTTTTTATAAAATAAAACTAAGCTACCAAATCTATAAGGTTTTAAAAATTAAAATAAGATGATACTAATCCAGATTCATGGTCAAATTTTTAGAAGGTATTTTATTATTCCTTATAAATTTTTGAAGTTTTTATTTCCTTTGGAACAAATCATTGTGCAGAAGTGTTAAGAATATCCATGATTACAAACAAGATCTGTGATGCTTTCTGAGATTATATTAATGGATGTATTATTTTTCATTCCAATTTTCCACAGATTAGGTCTTTTAAATATTGTTGTGCTGAGTAATTGTTTTGATTTTTTAAGAAAAAAATTGGTAAAATAACTGATTCTGTTTCCCCTGCATCGGCCACAAGGATGACTGTGGTCAGACCTGCAGCCTTCTGGCTAAATATAAAATGTTATAGAATGTTCTATAGTACTTACTTGTCATGGTTTTATTTTTTATTTTCTTCTGTCCTTACTTTACTTTTCTACTTTATTTTATAAATGATGACTGACACATAACACTATTAATGAAAGAGGTAGAGGTAAAAATGAACACTGTTCAATCCATAGATATATTTGAATTTTATACTAAAATATAAAATATAAACATACGGGCCCTTATTGCTTTTGTACAGCTTCTGTAAACTTTGAGCCAGAATTTCTTTCTTTACTACTTATTTATTTACTGCTTTACTCACCAGTTTATCTTTTTTTTTTAAATTAAAGATGTACTACCTGTGCAGATAAGAGCTTCAGTCATGTGTGTGTTCAAGTTTCTGTGACGTGAACCTTTAAATATACTGTCTGTAACATAAAATTAACATCTGCTCAAAAATGCTTTTAAAATAAGCAGGTGATTAAATTGAATGATGCTACATGCCTCACCCAATCCATATCACCATTTCCTTCAGTCTGTGAATTCTTGGGAAGCTTCAACCTCTAATTATTAACAATAACGACAGTTAACAATGGAAACAAAAAGAACAGAAAATAGTATTAACATATTTAATGAATAAAAGTTTATGATTTTTCCTGTGCATTTTAAAACATGATATGTTGTCCCCATTCTCTCAAACATTGTATTTTAATAACAGTGTTCACCCACTCTAAAAGTTCCTGCATAAAAACAAATACTCATAATCATCAAATAAGTTATTCTAAAAATAACTGTAAAGAAGATAATAACTCAGGTTGTTTTTAAATCATGTAAGCAACTTGGTATATATATTTAGAAATTTGGTAATTATCATCAGCTCTATTCATTATGTTTCAAAAGTAGAAGAAATAATAAGTTAAATTGACATTTATTTTCTTATATTCATAGAGAGCAAAATAATAAGTTATCTACTTGACAGATCTTGACCATTGTTTGAGGCCCATCTGAATCTGTAAACACATACAAAACTGTCTACTCAAACTAAAAGACAGCTCCCTTTTTATCTCTTCTTTTCATTAACACTGAAAAATTCAATGGTGAAATGGATACATTTTAAGAATCACATTATAAGGTAGAGTGCTCCTTTGCCAATAGAAACATATCTTAATATTATAAAAGTGTGAAATAATTATCGTAAGTAATTCAAAAGGATTATCCACATTCAAAGTAAAAGCTGAAATTGTTTTTCTTTTGTAAACTTTGTTTTGAATAATAATTTTCATTAAAATATAGAGTGTAATGGTAGTGTTTGTTATACATTGGTAAATACCTATCAAATTAAAACTTTTGGTAAAATCTCATTTTTCACATGGTTCAGGCAGCTGAGGTTGGCTGCCATCTTGTAATGGGGAAGAGTTGCACAAAATGTTTACTTTGATAGTGGTCATATCATGTTGAAAACAGGAATAGTGGAGGAGACTTGGAATATCCCAGAAGCTTCATACCTGCCAAAGAAGTAGAGGAGAGAACCGTTCCTCTCAGATAAACCGATAGCTAGCTCATTGCTGTATTAAAATATTTTGGCCAATAAAATTGGTGCAGGTAATTTCCCCAATAGAGAAAATATCCACTCCTAACATGGTGTTTGACATTTTCAACCTAAAACTCTTTTTAAATGAGATTGAGAGAAGAAAGCTGAATTTTGCAACAAAGGCAGAATAAACACCAGCAGTACCTACTTCTACCTAATTAGTGTGAATTTATACAAATTCACCATTTGCTAGTTTCTCTGTTCCTAAAGTAGATATTTTGTAGGTATGAGAAATAGAAAGATTACTGGCATAGTACAAGAGGCAGTTGTCCTATGATGATGAAGAAGTGTTTATGTGTGTTTGACTGGATACATTCTTCACTTTGTTACCATATGTGCAACATGGTCAGATGGTTAATGAGTTTTCAGGGCTGAAATGCATCTGGTCCAACTTTAAACTTATGGTTTATAATACTTCACTGGAAAGCATGTAATTAATCTTTCAGTGGATAATCTACCATAACTCCTAAACTAATTAAGAATAGATATTCTTTTTAACAGGGTTTGAAAATTAAGTTTTATATAGATTAAGGGGGGAAATAAGCCTCCATATTGATAGGAAGGTAGTATAACATCTCACAGAAAATTGACCTATGCCCTCCCTCCTCCTTCATCCAATCCTGTTGATAGAAATGTACCTCTTCATTGACTTATGCTGTTGAATAATCTTTCCCTTAGGAAAAGAGTAGTCTCTTATTCATCTTTGAATTCTGAGCATCTGGCATAGAATAAAACTAGAGGAGGTTTTAAGTTTTTATCAAAAGCTTAGTAAAGATATTAGGGGAGGTAATTCAGATATCACATCTTAAAATCTATGAATTTACATAAGTATGTGCACAAACTATATGTATATATTAATATACAAATACGTAACACTATATGTATGCAAATTTTACAAATGAATAAGCTAAGGCACAGAAATTTTCAAAAAATATACAAACTCAGATTGATATTTATGTTTCAGTTGTGATTCAAATGAAGAGAATTTATTGATAAAGCTCAAGTTTTTAACACAATGATCTATGAGCTGCAAAATAGTTCCTTGTGTGGATATAACATGTTTTTTTAAATCTTTCTAATCTTTCCAATCGCATTGACTTTTCTAATTATAATTATAAATAATAAATGTATAATAAATTATAAAGTGTAATTCATATTCTAACAAAATTCCAAGTGATATTACATCATATGATATGTGCCTTTCTTTTTGCTCCAAGTGTAAAATTTCTTTATAAGGCATTATAATTTACAATATCAACAACATTGTCAATGTTGCAGATATTTTTCATACCTCTGGCAACTTTGGGCATTTAAGAGCATTTTTTTTCCTCCAAAATTTTGCTACTGTTAAAAATAAAGATATTGTTTAAATTTACATATGTAATTTAGGTGAAAAACTTTCCACATGTTTATTTACTCATTACATTTTTGCTTTAATTTCCTATTCATGCTATTTGAAAATGTGCCTTCCCATGTGTAGTATGTTTCACATCAATTTGTATGACCTAATTAATTATCAATGACACTAGAACTTTATCATATTGTCTGTAAATTTGCCCTAGTTTTTGTTCAATTTTTAATGTACAGTTTTAAAAATAATGTTTGGTTTGAAATCAGTTTGCTTTTTTTAAAAGAATTCTTAGTTTAAGCTCAAAATATTTGGACTCTAGAAATTTGAAAACTATTACTATTTTTTATTTCAATTACTTTTCTATGTTTCTTCAATCTAACAGAAACACATTTGAGTTTATTGGATAAAATGACCATTCTTCATTTGAATATACGCCTTGAAATTATTTATCCTCTTCTGGTTACCAGAATGTTGCCTGCCACAATATCTTGCACAGTATCTACAAAATAAAGCATTCTTAACAAATATTTGTTGAATTTGAATTACATGTCTGACACATTGAAAATATTCAATAAAACTATATTTATCAGCTTTGGCTGGTGTGGCTTGGTGGATTGAGCGCTGACCTGTGAACCAAAGGGTCACCTGGTCGATTCCCAGTTTAGGGCACATGCTCCGGTTGAAGGCCAGGTTCCCAGTTGGGGGCGTGCCAGAGGCAACCACACATTGATGTTTCTCTCCTTCTCTTTCTCCCTTCCTTCCCAAAAATAAATAAATAAAACCTTAAAATTTATATATTTTTTCAATTTATTTGTTTATATATAAATTATTAATACAACAAATAGTTATTTGAAACCAACTTCCTGTCAGTCACAATGCTAACTGTCCAAGAAATAAATATTGTTAAGACAGAAGTTCTGTCTTGATGACTTCAAAGTTCATATAGATCTAAATCAGTATAATCCTCACATTTCAATAAATAAATAAATAAATAAATAAATAATTCTAGTATAGTGTATAGTATATGTACAAAAATATATATATTATTTTAAAAATTTAAAAGTCATTATAGGTGTAGACTCAGCTGGGGGAAAATGAACAAATTAAAATGTATACCATGCCTTAGTATCCAAACTAACTCCCAGCTACTTAGGTGGTATTAGATACTTCTCAACATATTTATCATTTTATTAAATCATCAAACAAAAAGTCAGAATAATATGTATTATTATTAACTATTCAAGCATTTTTCTTTTAATCAAAGTAACTAGAGTAATGCATTATGTGTAGAAAAGCTGAGTGTGCCATCATAAAATCAATTTACTGTGCAAAGAATAATAGATGATCTTCTTAATCTGTCCCTTTATACTTAGAAAGTATGCCTGTGGCTAGCAAGGGTTTATAATGGGGGGAAAATTTCACAGAACTCTTCGTGGCTAGTAAAGGTGTATTTGGGTTATTACTCGTGATTTTGTTTTCTTCTACTTACATTCCATTGAAGCAGCTTTGGTTATGTACTCCAACCTCTCTGGAATCCTGGGAGCTCATTTTTTTATGTGCCTTCTTAGAGACTACACCCCAACCTTCAAAACAATAGCTATTGGGTAATTTCTCTAATCTCATTTTTCCTTCAAAATGCCAAAGAGACTTTTTAGTTAACTATACCAATTTTTGTTTTTCCTTAATTAACACTATAATTAAAACTAAAATTAAAAAAAGTGAAAATTCTTGACTAAATAACTGCAGTTTATTACATACCAATATATCACTCCCTTCTCTTTTCTTCTATGTGCCCTGGAATGACTGTGCTCAATTATTTTAATGATACAAATGTCGTGTTTTAAAATATTTGCTTTATTGACCTTCTAATGTATGTACAATACCAATGTCCTACCATGAAATAAGAGACTTCCTCAAAACCCTTCATGTTTATTTAAACCTTAACTGAATAAAAAGTAAATATATCTGCTTTCCACAACCATACTTATCATAGGATTTCTCTTGTTTTTGTGAAATTATTAAACATATTCAATATCAGTACCCTGGTTTGCACTTTCCTTAATTAGTTTACAACCATTTTCTAATAATTTAATAATTAATTAAGCAATCAACTGAATCCCCAAAAACTTTTAGGTAGAGATATCAAAGTGAAAAAATAATTAAATGCATGAAGGTATAGAGACTGCATGTGTTTATCATGGAAGATAGAGGTTGAATGAGTAGTTACAGAACTTCTTCCAGTGAGGAGACAGTAACAAGATCACACTACCATGTCAGCAAACAGAGAGCTGAACAAAATACTGCATAGTGGTTTTAGACCTTGAATCACAAGTACAACAGGACTATGAGCACTTTCTCTCAAAAAGGAATCAAATGGAGTCCTTTTAGTTGCAATGACTTTCTTGTATATCAATTGCATATTGCATCACTGGTAGAAAATCATTTAACAGAGACCATCATTTTGGTTGATATAAGAGGGAAGAATTGAGCTTGGAGAGGCTGTGTGTCTATCATTCTCAGGAACCTATGCTGGATCAGGGGAAGCTCCAAAACTCTGTACGTTATGTTCTATGGTCATTGGCTGAACATGAATATTTGCATGCACAGACAGAGTCTCCACAAGGCTGTGAGAAGAAAAACTTTTGAGGAAATACAGTTAGCTGGGAGCTGTAAGACAAGTGATTCTGTAAGCTCAAAAAGACCAGGAAATTATAAGTTCTTACCAACCAAGGTGCAGAAGTGTTTCTGAGTGATGCTCTATTGAACAGACTCCAGACAAGAGTTCTACATTAACAGTGGGGTGAACTGTTACTGGGGTAAAGGTTAATCTAGAATTAAACAAGCAAAGGGAAAATAATAAGGCTATAGAAAATATAAACAACAACTTGCTCCACCAAATTGATCTATTAGCATTTATGAATTTATGAATCTATCAATTGTAGAATAGAAATTCTCTTCTAGTATATCAGAAATACTCACTAAAATAGACTATTGGCTGCATCATAAAAATATCTTGGTAAATTTATAAATATATAAATAATACAGAGACTACACTTTAACTAAAACCAAAAAATTACACCATAGAAAGATGTCTGAAAAATATTCAAATTTTGGAAATTAAAAATAAACTTCTGAATAACGTCAGGGACAGTGAAAAATTACATGGAAATCAGAAAATATATTGATCTAAATGAAAATTAAGGTACGACAGATTAAAATGTGTGGTGTACAGCTAAGGCAGTGCTTATAGAAAAATTAATATTCATATTCTTATATTGAAAAAATAAATTATAAAGTCAATTATCTAAGCTTCCACTAAATGATATAGTAAAAGATGTACAAATTAAACTCCAGTTAAGTGAAAGAAAGGAAATATAAAACAGTAGAAAATCAAGAGAATAAAAATGGGAGAAATAAGAGAAAAACAAAGAAAGCCAAAGGCAAATTAAAAATACTCCCAAAATTCATCAATAACCTTGATAAATTTCTAGTTAAAATAATAAAAGAAAAACAAAGAAGACTCTCCAATACCAGAAGAGAAAAGGAGCACATTACTAGAATTTTTACAGGTATTTAAAAGACATTAAAGAAAAATTATGAAACAAGCTTATGTCAATATGTTAAATAAACTTAAAGAAATGGATAGATATTTTTCAGACCAAAATGGCAAAAATGACACAAAAAGCAATAGAAGCCACAAATAGCTCTATAGCATATAAAGAAACTGAATATGTAATTGAAACATTATCACAAAAGAAAACTCCAGACCCACATAGCTTCACTACAATAATTAATCAAACATTTAAAGAAACCTATCATAGTGATCTTACACAAGCTCTTTCAGAAAATAGAAAAACAGAAATAACACATATTTAATTATAACTGTATAATATCCCAATGAGGTCAGCTTTGCCAAATTAAAGACATTACAAGAAATGCAAATTACAGACCCATATCCTTCAGTTATACAAAAATTATGAACAAAATATTAGTGCATTGGGTTCAGCAATACATATCCATATACATATAAATATATAAATTGCAAACATATGAACACATTTTTATTAAACACTTAAGGAAGAAATACTGTTCGTTCTGCCAATGTCTTCCAACAAATGGAAACAGAGGAAACATTTCCTACATTATTTTATGAAGACAGCATAAGCCTAATTAAAAAGCATATAAAGACAGTACAAGAAAACAAAAATAGAGACCAATATTTCTTCTATGCCTTTGATGTAATAATACTTAACCAAATATTAGATATTGAATAAAACAATGTATGAAAAGATTTGCATAACGATCAAGTTGAATTTTTTCAAGTATGCAAGATTTCAATAACTGAACATCTATCAGTGTAATCCACCATGCCAATAGATTTAAAAGAATCTTACAATCTTATAATTTGATAAAATGCAAGGATTTGACAAAATCCAAAAGCTCTTCATGATAAAAACTCTCCACACACTAGGAATAGAGAAGTTTCTCAGCTTGATAAAGAATAGCTACAAAACATCTGTAGCTAACATCTACTTAACAGCAAGGGACTGATCACTGCCTCCCTAAGCATGGATGTAGGGAAGGATGTTCACTCACTACTCCTATTCAACACTATATTAGAAGTCCTAACTAGTGTAATAAGAAAAGAAAATGAAGTAAAAGTTACTGAATGGATGAAAGAGAACAGGCTTTATTCACAGATGACATAATTGCCTATCTAGTAGATCCCAAAGAATCTAAATAATAATAATAACAATAATAATAATAATAATAATAATAATAATAATAATAATAATAAAAAACAGTGTCCTGAAATAATAAGTAAGCATAGCAAGGACACATGACATAAGAACAATATACAATAATAAGTGTTTTCTTATATAATGACAAAGAGAAATTAGCTATTGAAATTTTAAAAATTATTTAAGTTAACATGGCAAAATAAGAGAAATCATTAACAACAGGTTTAATAAAATATGCACAGAATGTGTATGTAGCAAATTAAAAAACACTGATGAAGGATAGTATAAATTAAATATTCATAATCCATTCTGATATTTATTAATTAATTAAAATCAAGATAAATTCCCTATGCGAGTCCAAATAATTTATATAGTTACTCTTTAAAAGAAGACCATGTAAATTTTACTACTTTTCAAAAGCACTATATAGAAAGAGAGGAAAAATTGTAAATTTACAGTAGCAAAACTTAACAAACACTACCTCAGTCAGGAGAGCAAACTTCACATAAATAGTGATATGTCATGTTGATATCACATGATGAAAAGACACTTCTGTGGTCTTCCAGCCAAATGTCCATCATTCTATCTAAGATGAGAAAAATATAAGACTGAATTACAGTTGAGGAACATTCTTCAAAATGCCTGATCAGTACTCCTCAAACCTGTCAAGATCATTAAAATAAGGAAAGTTTGTGAATATGTCACAGACAAGAGGGTTTAGGGGAAGGTGAAGACTAAATGTGGTATCTTGTGTTGAATCCTGGAATGTAAAAAGGACATTTAGTAATAACAAAAAAATATAAATAAAATATGTATCTTAGTTAATAATAACGTATCAGTACTTATTCCTCAAATGTGACAGGTGTTCCATAAAAATGTAAGGCATGTTAATAATAGGGAAAACTGAGTTTAAGGCATATGAAATACCTCTGTGTTATCTAGCATCCTAAATTTTCTGCAAATTTAAATCTACTTTCAAATATTATCAATACTAGATTTTTTTTTTTACACTTAAACTGCATATTGGGTCTTTGTCTTGCACAGGAAAGATCTACCCCAGTGGCTCTCTCAGCAGATGGAAAGGATCATTTCTTTTAAAATTATAGTTGATGTACAATATTACATAAGATGCAAGTATAAAATTCCATGATTAGACATATATGTAACTTACTAAGTGATCACCTCAATAAATCTAGTAACCATTTGACACCAAGTACAATTACAATATTATTGACTCTGTTCCCTTTGCAGTACTGCACATCCCCATGACTATTCTGTAATTTATGCTTCTAAATCCTTATACCTTTCTACCCGTCTCCCTCAAAGCCCTCCTATCAGGCAACTGTCAAAATATTCCCTGTATCTATGAGTCTGCTTATGTTCTGTTTGTTTATTTTGATTTTTAATTCCACATATAAATGAAACCATTTGGCATTTGTCTTTCTCTGTCTGACTTATTTCACTGAGCACAATATCCTCTAGGTTCATCCATGTTGTTGCAGATGGCAAGATTTCATTCCTTTTTAAGAATTTTATTTAATCCTCTTCTGAATATATATTTATTGATTTTAAAGAGAGAGGAAGAGGGAAATGGAGAAAGACAGAGAGGGAGAGAGAGATAGATGTGAGAAACATTGATCAGTAGCCTCCTGGATGTGCCCTGACCGGGGATCGAACCCACAACCTAGGCATGTTCCCTGACTGGGGATTAAATCCACAACCTTTTTGGCATACAGGAGACACTCCAACTGAGTCACACAGTCAGGGCAGGATTTCATTTTTTTTATGGCTAAATCATATTCCATTGCATATATTCAGCACTTCCTCTTTACCTATTCATTTACTGATGAACACATGTTGTTTTGATATCCTCACTATTGTAAATCTTGGTGCAATAAACATATGTATGTGTATGTCTTTTTGATTTAGTGCTTCGGATTTCTTCAGATAAATACCCAGAACTGGATTTTCTGGGTCCTTCCTTGTCTCTTGTTAATAATAGCCTTAGTTTAAAGTTTATTTAGCTTGGTATAAGTATTCCTACTTCAACCCATTTGTTTGCTTTTGTTTTCATAAAATATATTTTCCATATCTTTTCTTTCATTCTGTGTATGTCTTTGAATCTGATGTGAGTCTCTTGTAGGCAGCATATATAAGGGTCTTGTTTGATATCCATTCAGCAACTGAATACTGTTTAATTGGAGCATCTAATCTATTTGCATTTAAAATAATTGTTGATAGATATGTATTTATTGCCATTTTATTATTCATATTTTTAATCTTTTCCTCTTTAACATTTCTTGTAGTACTGGATTAATAGTGATGAACTCCTTTAGCTTTTTCTGCTCTGGGAAGCTCTTTTTATGTGTTCTTGATTACTCGACCCTTTGCTGGGTAGAGCAATCTGGGTTATAGGTCCTTGCTTTTAAGATACACTCTTTGTTTTTAACCTTTGGCATTTTAATTTTGATGTGTCTTGGTGTGGATGTCTTTGGGATCATCTTTTTTGGGACTCTCTGGACTTGCATGTCTATTTCCTTCACCAGATTAGGGAAGTTTTTTGTCATTATCTTTTTCAAACAGGTTTTCTATCTTTTGCTCTCTCTCTGCTTCTTCTCGCAACCCCATGATGTGTGCTCTTAAAGTTGCCCCAGAGGCTCCTTACACTATCCTCATTTTTTTGGATTATTTTTTGTTGGTGGTGGTGGTGTTCTAATCAGATGTTTTCTGCTTCCTTATCTTCCAAATCACTGATTTGATTCTCTGCTTCATTTACTCTACTGCGGATTTCCTATGATGTATTCTTCATTTCAGTTATTGTATTCTGTATTTCTGACTGGTTCTTTTTAATGTTTTCTATCTTCATTTTTACCTCCTATCTCTTTGTTGAACTTCTCACTAAGTTCCTCTACTCCTCCTTTAATTTTATTGAGCATCCTTATAGCCAGTGTTTTAAACTCCTCATCTGGTAGGATGCTTATCTCAATTTTGTTTATATCTTTTTCTTAAATTTTGCTCTGTTCTTTCATTTGGGCCACGTTTTTTATCTCCTCATTTGGAAGCCTCTCTGTGTTTGTTTCTATGTATTAGGTAGAGCTTCTACATCTCCCAGTCTTGGTAGAGTGGCTTCATGTAGTAAGTGTCCACTAGGTCCCAGTGGCATAGCCTCTCCAACCACCTGAGCTGGGCATTCCAGGTGCATACCCTGTGTGGGTTTTGTGCACACTGCTATTGTATTTGAGCCTTGATTGTTATGGCACATCAACGAAAGGGATTAACCACCAGACCCATGGACTTTGAGGACAGGCCATACCATCATAGAGGTTTTTCTATGCAGAGAGCATTCTCACGGAGAACTCACTTTAGCGTGGCTCAGGTACCTTCTGAGTTAATCCCTGAGTCTGTCACTGGTGGAGGTGGTTGGGTGGAGCTTCGACATTGTCTGCAGCTGTCCACTGAGTGTGCTTGCTCTAGAGCCTCCTGGTAGGTGCAGGCCAAGGTAAGCCCTGTCTGGGGCCACTGAACATAAGCTACGGAGCTATGTGAAGATGACTGCTGCTTGTGTTTGGCTTGGAAGTGCCTGGGATATGCCAAGCTGCAAACCAAGGCCAGCTGTAGCTAGTGCCAGGTGGGGCCACTTAGAAAGAGGGAGGGGCAGACCGAGGCCAGATGATGATTATTTGAGATTTTAAGAAAGTTTGAAGCATGGGCCCAGCAAGCTGCTTGTATGGAAAAGCCACTGAAAACGACTGGGGTGGGCCCACAAGTTGGGTGGGAAGGGACTCAGGCAATCACCAGGAAGGGACAAACAGCATTAGCCAGTTGGATGGAAACTCAGATAGGGCACCCTCCTGCTGACTTTGTTGGGGAGGGACTCTGAAAAAAAATGGCCTCTGCCAGCACTTCTGTCTCGGAGAAAGCTGCCCTTCCAGCTCTCACCCTGATGCCGAACAACTCAAATCCTCTGGTATGTCTCTTGTGCCTTTTGTGCTGCTTCCCCAACCCTGGAATCCAGATAAGTCTGCATACGGGATCTCTTAGGGGAATGCCTTGCACTCCAGAAGACTCCGTCTCATTTAGCCATAATCCTGCTGGTTTTTACAACCAAAAGTTAGGGAGACTTCTCTTCTCAACACTGCAACCCTGGGCTGGGGGTCCTCGAGGGGAACTGAGACCTCTGAATCCTCAGGCGCGACCTCTGCCATCGAGATACCCCTCCCTGTTTTTGTACAGGACCAACTCCTTCTGCATATCCACTGCTCCTACTAGCCTCTGTGTGGCTTCTTCTTTGTATCCTTAGTTACAGGACTTCCATTCAGCTAGATTTCATGAGGTTCTGAATGATGGTTGTTCTGTAGTTTTCTTGTGCATTTACCTATCCCACCACCTTGACCAGAAATTTAAAATGACAAGTTTGTTGTAGTAATCAAACAATGTAATTTAATACATTAGCAAAATAAAACAAACAAAAATTCCACCTCAGTGCATGCAATGAATTTAATCAAATTTAAATTTATTTATACTATAAACAAACAGAAAAATAGGACTCAAAGGGAACTAATGTTTTATTAAGCTCAACAAAACACAGAGCTTACATTATACTTAATGATAAAATTCTAAATGCTTTTTTCTCTAGCATCAACACTTCTGTTATTACAATGTAGTTCCCGGCCTTTGCAGTAAGGCATGGCAAGGAAATAAATATCAGGCTGGAAAAAAAAACTGACTTTATTCACACAGTATATAATTATTTGCATAGGACATTCTAAGGACTCTACACAACATCCAGTAGAACAAATAATTGTACCTAATATATCAAAGGCAATAATATAAGGACAATGTTCAAAATCTAATAACACTCCTGTATACTAGTAAACAATTGAAAATTGAAATGAAAATATCGTTAAAATAGCATCCCAAACCAAAAATATTTAGAAATAATTTGAACAAAGTATGTACTGGATTTAAATAGTGAAAACTATAAAACAGTTTTGAGAGAAATTAAATAATTGAGAGATGTACCGTGCCTGAGGACTGGATAGACTCAATACTGTTAAGATATTAATTTTCCCCAAATTAATCTGTGTAACCTAATTCCAATGAAAATTTCATCAGAATTATTTTTCAGGAGAAATTTACAAGCTTACATTATCATATACAGAAATGTAATTAATCAAGAATAACCAAAATTATTTTATAAAAGAAGAATAAAATGGAAATGCTTATATACCTAACATCAGGATGTATTATAACATTATAGTAATTAATAAACTATGTCATGGACATAATAAAAACCTATATATCAGTCGTATAAATTAGAGATTCCAGAAAAAACCCAACTATGTATTACCAATCATGATCTCTGCAAGCAATCTCTGGGGTAATTATATTATTTTTCATGACCGAGGTTCATAACTGGTCAAACAGAACAGGTCACATAGCCCCAAATCACTAAAAAGAATTGAGAAGTATGTACAAATCTATCTAATGCCAGCAATATTTGGCTAGCAACATTAATGGCTAACACAGGAGAGGTTTGGGTGGAAGTCAGCTAGATTCTGTAGTCTCAAATTTCATTATAGGTTTGTTTTTCTTATTACTTATTCATGAAGTTGTTTACTTCTTTTGCATTAGGAGTGCATTTCCCCTCAATTACAATGCATAGAAATGTTATTTACATCATCAGTTCTAATTATCTCACACACACACACACACACACACACACACACACACACACACACAGTTCTTTGCACCATCTTCCATGTTCCCTCAGGACCCTCATATTTCCTAGGTATAGTTCTTAAACTATAGAAATGGCACATTAGCATGATTTTTTCCTCAGCATCTTCTCTGCTGATATCCTGTGTTGTCTACCTGAACCACTGCAGAGAGTGGCTAGTCAACTCCCTTATTCTCATAACTCTAAAGAAAAGGCAGTGAAATGGACCTGCACTGCAGGACTTCCATTACCAGAGATCAATTTTCTGATAAAAATTTCAGATACCCACAATCCCCACTTTCACTACCATTTTGCTCCATATTTAATTATACCAGGTAGGAATATAACAAAATTTAGGTCTGGTGTTGGAATCTTTTTATTATTTCATTTTTTGTTTTTATTTTGTGTTATGTCAACTAAAAAAGGAAAGTTTAAAGAAAGGCAGTGAATAGAATAAAACCATTTTATTCTCCTTCCTATGTTTCATGACCACTTCTCTAATTCTTCAATGAATATGTTTTTCTAACTGTTCAGAGACCCAAATCCTTAGAGGATTTTGTCATTCTTTTTCCAACTTGTCCCTCTCCATTATCCCCTTGGTTTTGTGAGTACTTTCTTCAAAGTACTAATATCCTACCCTTACCTTTCTTTTCCCCATGTCAGGTCTTTATTTTTCTTGCCTTCCCTCTTAAATGTTGCTTTTCTCTCTTCAATCATTCACATCCAATTCATTCGAAGTATGGCTAACATTGAATTTACTCTAAACAATGTTCCCTGAGACAAATGTTATTCATTGCCTAACGGTCTTGCTTTACTCCAAGCACACTTAGCAAGAAAACTAATTTAGTTAGAACTTATGCTATATGAGTATAAATGCAGATTAAGACTAAATATTAGAGAAGCTTAAATATTTGCCTAAGAAATTTAGTCTTCAGAGATCATCATATACATACACACAATATTCTCTAATGTCAGTCAGAAGAAAACTACCACCTCTTAACTCTAAAATCATTCTTTCATTAATCTATAGCATTTTGAAATGGATTTCAATCTCTATTTTGTGTCTCCTTAATGTCTTTTTATATCAATATCCTACAAGTAACTGATTCAGACATATTAATTAATTAATTAATTAATTAATGGTAGGAAGGAAAATACTCCACTGTTGTATTATACTCAATATTGTTTAAAATTATAGTATATAACATGTAATTTATTCTTTATAAATAATATGATTTGTTTTATGGTTTAATAACTCATTTACAAGTTATTTTAGAAAATACTTATAATTTTTCAATAATTAATGCTGTGAGATAAAATTTGTTATCCAACCTTTTTCCCTTTTGATTCTTTTTTTGAATCACTCTTCACACTGACCCAAATGGCAAGAAAAAAGCTCTGCAAAGCTTCTCAATTTTTCTAAAAATTCCTAGCATAGAGTCATAGAATTTCATAGCTGCAAACTATGAGTTTATTAGCCCTCATAGTTTATCAGTTCATTGCCTATAAGAACAAGTACAATTATCATTTGGTTCTTTTAAATTAGTGCTATCTCACATGTACAGTAAAAGTACAATTTGAGTGGCAGTGTGCGCATTACTTAAATTTGATTCAGTATAGAACCATCTAATATATCCTTTTAATAATTTAAACTAAAACAGTTATTTATAAATATAACTTCATATTTCTTTTATAGTTCAAATGAGCTTGTTATATATTTCTCTTACAGTTATTTTTCCCACTTTTGTTTTTGTAAAGATCATTTCAAATTTCTGGTATTTAAGAGGTTTACCAACAGTCAAGGTGTTTTATAATTTATGACCTTTAAAGTCAATGCTACAATATTTTTTCCCCCATTAATAGAGAATTTTGTTACAAATGAACAGGATATTGATCAAGTTTTCTTCCCTCTTTTTAAATAGGCCATGTCTTTAAGCTCAGTCTTAGAAATACATGAGTAAATACTGCAGTGATTCAGCACTTCCAAAAAAACATGCACATCCTTATCTCTGATACTGTGATTTCACAAAATTAAAGCTTTATGTGCCTATTAAAATTCATATATTTTAATAAGAATGATAATGTTATAGATATTCGACATTCAGCAAGTAATCATAGTCTATTATGTCAGACAGCGTTATCAACAGCCTGTCTTTGGTATATGAAAAGTGGGAAACAATGCTTCCAAACATTTTCTAAGTCCTGGCACACATAGAAATCAAATAATATCTGTGCAGCTCACTAGAACCACTTGGGGAATTGGATGTATAGATTCAACAACTGTAGTGCCCAGTTGGGGCTCCTGCTACCCAAATCCCTATCAGCTGTCTCAAGGGCTGAGAGGATCAAAATTAAGGCACAGCTGCTACCCGTTCACAGCAAGATGGTGAAAAGCTCGGACTTGGGGAAGCTGAGATCATAAATGCACCAAAAAGAAGGAACTGGGCATAAAGAGGCAAAAAGCAAGGGAGACAACTGTTACTGACAGTTTTGACTCAGCTGTGACCAGTCATCTATATGCCGCTACTGAGTCCATAATTCCTTATCTAAAACCCTTGGTGCAAGATGTCTCATAGAAAACAATTTCTCCCATTTAAAATGCGATTTGGTATATATGTACCATATGTTATTATTTAATTCTCCAGTGGGGTCTGGAGCAGTATCTTGTAAACATATTCATACAAAATAACATAATTAAAGGCTATGCATAATCTCCTGCCAGTTCAGGTCACATTTTGATACCAAACAAGTTCATGTCAAGTTGGGTTCACATGGGGACAGCTTGCCACCAAATAAGTTCCAAATATTGGTCTGATTTTAAAGTTTTATTTTTTAAGATTTTATTTATTTTTAGAAAGAGGAGAGGAGAGGGAGAAGGAGTGGGAGGGAAACATCGAATGGCTGGCCCTTGCACATGCCCTAGCTGGGGACTGGCCTACAAGCCAGGTGCGTGTCCTGACCAGGAATCAACCAACAATGTTTTCCTTTGCAGGACGACACTCAACGAACAGAGCCGCACAGGTAAGGGCTCATCTGATTTTTAGAGCTGTTTCAATTTCAGCATTATGAGAAAAGCTTTGTGAGCTTGTATAATATTAGATACTCTATTTTTTCTTGCTAAGATTATTATTCGTACTTACTATTTATACTTACTAATATATTCTGTTATAATTTGAGGTGAGTTTTAAGCACTAATCACTGAAAGGTATCTATAGGCCTATGGAGGGACTTGGAATAGCAAGGTATCATACAACTTAACCCATTGATAAAATATGAAACAATTAAAATAATTAGAATTTATTATATTTGATGGTCTCAATATCTTGAATTCAATTATTTCTTCATATTCATATTATTTCCTGTACTTCTGAAAGGCTGCATTTAGAACTTGTGATGCACAGAGTGACCCGTGCACTGTGACTGCCAAGTCATTTCTTCATCTCACATGAATAGCACCATCTCATTTAAGAAATGAAAGGCATAAACTGATTACTCTGAGAAGAGAGATAGTTTCTGCAGCATTCTGTTTTTGTTGTTGTTGCTGTTTCTAACAGCACCTTCTAATGGTCGGGCTTATTGCTTTGAAGCAATCTACTCTAAGGGCACTCTGTTTGTATTAAAAGCCTTCCATACTAATGTGAAAGTTTCTTTAATTGTGAGCAGAATAGTAGTAGTAGTTAGGGCTTTATTACTTAGTTCTAATTTGTATTGATGGCCTAAAAAAAGTAGCATGCTTTGCAGTTCTATGAAAGAAAAGATTATAAATGGAGATTAATTATAATTTTGCTAGCTCAGTACTTGTAAAACTAAAGCAATTTATATTCTTTCTCTTAATGATCTCCTTTCCTGATTGCAGTAATGTAATCTAATTGTGATTATGATAGTATCTGAATCATGTGGGCCTCAATGTGATTGAAACTACTCTTTGCATTAAAAAGTAATTTTGGAGTAATGATGAAAAGTTACTGTGGAAAATTGGCAAGTAATATATTTTACTCTGTGCCTTAAGTTTCTGCTTTCATTTTTGATTATATCTCATAATATGGATACATATGATATTATATCAAGGATTTATTACATCAAAGCCTTATCGATGATAAGTATGAGCACGAGTATCGGGGATAAGCATGATAATATTAAAATAGTAAAGACATGCTTGAGTCAGGGAAATGGCTGAGGGTTTAAAATGCCAGGATAAGGTTTACTGAAACTAGAAACCAAATAAGGAGGGGGAGGCTTCAATATTGCAAAGATATGATAGCCAGCGAAAAGAAAAAACTTTTGAGTGTTTTAGCTGACACAGCAGGTGCTGTTTGGATAGGCATTAAGGGAAATAAGGATAGTCAGGTATTTTGTGAATGTTGAAATATACCTCCAGGACATGGAGAGAAAATAGAGCAGGAAATGTTTTTCTCCTAGATAAAATTTCATTTGCAGGGTTAAAACTTGTTCAGGGAAAAACATACATCTCACATTTGTGCTCAGCCAAATAAATGATTTGTGAAATCGTTCCCTAGATTTTGAAAAACAAGTGAGTGAGTGAATATTTAATGTTTGAGAAATATTTTCTATTGGAACTTCAAGGCATTTACCTATTTTGAAAATCAAGAAATCCAAATGAGGTTACCCTGGGAAAAGATATTTTGCAAAGAATGCAAAAATTGAAAAATTGTATTTATCAGAATCTTATGCATGATGAATTTGTGGGAGAAAGTTATAATTAACAGGGTTGTGATTAATTTAATATTGATTTAAATTATTATGAAAGGAGAAAGCTAATACAATTTTGAAAAGGACAGCCTAAAAAATACATTTAAAATATCCTAAAACATCTGATAAATTGTTTATCTCTACTCTGTTTAGTTCTTTTTCTGAAGTTTTGTTCTGTTCTTTCATTTGGGCCACATTTTTTTGTCTCCTCATTTTGGCGGCCTTCATGTGCCTGTTTTTATGCACTAGGCAGAGCTGCTTTGACTCCCCGTCTTAGTAGTGTGGCCTAATGTAGAAAAGCCATTGTTAACCATAAGCTGGATGAGGTGGACCCTTAGGTAATTGCCAGAGCTGGGCAACCGATGTGAACCAGGTTGATAGAGTCTCCAATACAGTGTCCCTACTCTGTGGCTCTGTCTTGGGGAGGGCTCAGAAATGGTACGATGGCCACTGCCTGGCCTCTGGAGTTTTGTCCAGGAAGAACCTGTCCCCTGACAGTTGCCCTGATGCCAGACACTTCAGTTTCTCCCCGTATGCCACTGGTACCCTTTGAGCTGCTGCCATGGTGCTAGAGCCCAGAGGGAGTGAGTCTGAGTAAGTCCTAAATCTGTTGCAGGTCCTTTAAGAGGAGACACTCAAGGAACTCACTGGGTACTTTAAGAGCATAAAAATGATCCAATCAGAAATGAAGGTAACACCAAGTGAAATAAACAAAAAAATTACAGGGAATCAACATTGGAGTGGATGAAGCTGAGAATCAAACCAGATTTTGAACATAAGGAAGAAAAAAAGCATTCAATCAGAACAGCAAGAAGAAAAAAGAATCCAAAAACCCCCCCAAATATATGGTAAGAAGCCTCTGGGACAACTTCAAGTGTACCAACACTATAGTGATAGAGGTACTGGAAAGAGAAGAGGAATGAGCAAGAAATTAAAAACTTGTTAGAAAAATAATAAAAGAACACTTCCCTAATTTGGTGAAGGAAAAAGATATACAAGTCCAGGAAGCACAGAGAGTCCCAAGCAAGATAGATGCAAAGGGGACCACACCAGCACACATCATAATTAAAATGCCAAAGATTCGAGATAAAGAGAGAATCTTCAAAGCAGCAGGAGAAATGGAGAGAGTTACCTACATAGGAGTTCCCATAAGACTATCAGCTGATTTCTCAAAAGACACTTTGAAGGCAAGAAGGGGATAGAAAGAAATATTCAAAGCCATAAAAGACTTCCAAACAAGGACATATAACCAAGATTACTCTATCCAGCAAAGCTCTCATTTAGAATTGAAGGGCAGATAAAGTGCTTCCCAGACAAAGTAAAGCTAAAGGAGTTCATCATCCCCAAACCATTATTATATGAAATGTTAAAAGGGCTTATTTATGAAAAAGAAGAAATCAAAACTATAAACATTAAAATGATAATAAATTCATGTCAACAACTGAATCTAAAAAAACAAACTAAGCAAATAAACAGAACAGAACAGAATCATAAATATGAAGATCATTTGGATGGTTACCAGTTGGCAGGAAGAAGGGGAAGAATGGGGGAAAAGGTGCAGGGTTTTAGAAGTGCAGATCAGTAGTTACAGAATAGGCAGGGGGATGTTAAGAGTAGCACAGGAAATGGAGTAGCCAAAGGTCTTATCTATATATGACCCATGGACAGGAACTAAGGGTGGGGGGGCTTGCCAGAATGAATGGGGAGTCCTGGGTGGTGGAGGGAAAAGGAAGAAAAATTGGGACAACTGTAGTAACATAATCAATAAAATATATTTTTAAATATCCAAAAACAGATATTAAAGAATGGACTAGAATTGATCATAGATAATAAAAAAGAGAAGCTGTCTCAAGGAAATCTATCAGAATTTTTGAAGGACAGATTAGCTCACTTTTTGGTAGTTGTTCTTTTTTTATAATAGAAAATATTTGCTACACCCACAAGTTGTATGGATGAACTAAGAACACCAAGGAGGTAACCTCCCCATAACAGTGATTCCAAATGTAAGAAAGTGAGTGTTTCTACCCATCTCGTCAGGATGACACCACTGGAGGAAAAAATAAACAAGAAAACATTTTTCAAATTAATTTTGTAGTTACTACTGACAGGAAACAAAAGAACAACTTTTTCTCCATCAGTCTGTGAAGATCCATTTAAAAATGTCTCTTAGAGAGTAGGATGACAGCTGTCAGCTATGGGGTGGGTTAGGGGGTGGGGGAATCAAGCCAAAAGGAAAAAGGACTCATGGACATGGACAACATTTGTGGTGATTGCTGGGGGGAGGGAGGTATAAGGGGAATAAATGGTAATGGGAAATAAATAAATAAATAAATAAATAAATAAATAAATAAAATAAAATGTCTCTTGCAGCACTGATGCAACTCAGAAGAGAAGGAATTGCCTATATATAAATGGCTCAATGAATAATTCTAGTAGGAAGAAGCACATTAACTCTTTCAAGCCACTTGATTTCCATTTACCAAATTACTTTTTTTTTAGTGCAACAAATTGTACTGAAGAAGTAATGCAACTCCATGAAGTGCATCATTTACTCCCATTCTGTCTTTGATGCTTATATACAGATAAGTGTTTTGCCTATTGCCATTTGTAGACTCTCCCTTTAAGGGGAATACACTGTGAAATAGATACTCTCCAGGCTCAGTTAAGAAGAGAGCATCTTGAGCCTCTATGGTACATTACGGCCAGCTATATTAGGCCAGGGAGAGAAGTGCGCCTCCTGCCATAATGACTGTAATATGATGACCCTGTGAACACGTAGATGCATCAAACTGTAGCACTGGAACTTTTGCAGTTTTTCTTTATCAGAGAGAGTATAGATGTAAGAAAGTCCAAAACTGACAATATGTTCATCACTTCCCTCCCTGCTGTGAACTGTTTCCCCATATGAAAACAGGATGAGCCCATTTCACCTTGTTTCTGCCTTCTCAAGTGAATTCCAGTGTATTCTCACTTCAGGAGAGAAAATTCATCCCTTTGTTGTGCTGTATCATCGATCTGTTGGCCAATATTTTTGTCATCTTCTCTCAGAAAACTATAGAAAAGTTTTCTAGTGGAATAATTATTAGACTCTCAAGCAAAAACTATAGATACATTAAGGCTTTGGGGGGCTGCTGTTGGTTTTGGGAAAGTTTTGGCAGGAATGGCTCATTTATATATTCCCACACTCAGCAAATGCATGTTAAGTAAGTGCCTGCAATCAACAAACAATGAGATGAAAGCTGGGGAAACAAAGGTGATCCCACCACGAAGTGCTGTTTCCTATGGCTCACAAGCAAATGGGAAATATCTCACTCTGTTCAGTGCCCTTCAGTCTATCAATCTCTTCGTGTAAGAAAAGAGATAGAGGACACTAGGCAAACACAGAACTAGCCCATCTAATGTACAGTTGGGGTTGGGAGAGACTTTTTATACAAGGGGGCTGGATAAAAAGGAGGTTCAATGCCCCATTTTATCGCTTCACTATGTCTACATGGAAGAGGAATTAAAAGAAACTTATCATACAGTTTGTTGAGTAAGGTTGTTTTGTGTTACTGATTCTCAAGAGTACACAGCGAGATAACAATATAATTTCTTTTCTTATATTGAACACTCTCTTTCCTCTCCTCTTCAACAGCTGTTTTATTTGGTCTCCAGCCACTGCATGACTGCCTATTTGCAATAATATTTTTCCAGCAAAGTGAGTTATGGCCACTGATATTTAGCATAGTTTGAGAAAAATGATAATTAAGTTTTCACATTGACTTTATCTAAGGCAGTGGTGTTCAGCCCAGACTGGACTTTAGAATCATCTGGGTAGCTTTTCAAAAATCACTGGTGCTCCATATACAATAATTAAACCAGGAAATTAGAAGAGCTGAGTAACTGACTAGAATGGACCAACAGGCAGAAGGACCACATATATTTGCATTGTGTATTGCAGGACCTTGTCAGTCACAAATGGCAAAGCAAATCAGTCTGTGTAACAATGGAAGTATGGTGGTATTGACATCTATTCTTTTCTGGTTTTGTGTGTGTGTGTGTGTGTGTGTGTGTGTGTGTGTAAGAACTTTTGTTAGTAACCTTAGGTCTAATCCTTCATTGAGAAAATGTCTCAGCATTTCCTTTTATATTTTGACCAGGTTATTTCTTCAAACCTATTACAGTATAGCTAAATCTTGCATTAACTCTAGGTAGTAATCTCTGTACTTCGGATAGTAACATGTTCATTGTTTGGATTTAGGAGGAAAACTGCTTATTAAAGTTGATATTTTAAATTTAATCTTTCTTGTATTTTTTTCCATTACCGTTTAGTCCCCTTATATCCCATCGCCGCCCCCCCCCCCAGCAATCACCACACTGTTGTCCATGTCCACGAGTCCTTTTCTTAATATCCATGGTGCCTTGATCTTAGTGCCAAAAGCTATGAAATTGTGGAATATATTTGGCCAATAAGAGTAATAATGATTATTATTTATCGAACTTCTGTTCCAGTGACTATACTGGGTACTTTTCACACATAACCTCACTTAATCCCCAGAAATGCTTGTCCTCGTCATATGCACAAGGAAGCTGTATCTCAGAGAAGTTTCATAGATTTGCTGAGGCAACACAGCTTATACTAGCTAATGTCCCAACCCAGGGTACGTCTGACACCAAAGTCTCTGTCCTTTTCACCTTACTGTACACCCTCCCTCTACAGGGAAGACTGGCACTGTCTTTAGAAAAATCATGTAGAAATTTCCTCAAAAATGAGGGTGCTTTTCTATGACAAGGGACATAGAACTGCAGTTATAATCACAGATCAACCCAGTTATGTTTGACAAGAGCCCATGAAAACAAGACCTCTTAAAGGGAGATTAATGCCACCAAATCCTTTCAACTCAGACCTACACCTGTTTATACAATTGGCCTTTCACAGGGCAGTTGGTAAAATCCAGCCTCGGGAGAGAGAGACACATGCAGTATTTTTATTGTTGTTGAAAGTTTCACAGCCTTCAAACCACACAGGTTGGAATTGAATTTGAAAATCTATCTCCTGACTCCTTTTGAGGAATCACTAATCTTCCCAAAGATACTGTGCTTGCTCTGTAAAAACGGGCTGGCGAAAGAAAGTGGTTATGCTGTGGTCGCTAAAAAAGGCTAAGTTATTTTCTGCTTTATGTGGAACAGAAAAATCACTCGCCATATTAAAGCTGTTCAAAATCATTATCAAAAAGAATAGAACACTTCCTTAGCCTTTAAAACATTGGCCCTATCATTTTGACTTCCGAAAGAACGCAGAAAATAAAAAGAAATGGCTAAATAAAAGGCAGAATTAAATAGTATCTTGATCTGATAGACCTAGGTCGGGAACGAATGGCTGCTCATAACTGCCCTAGCATTATTTTTCAACAAATGGAAGGTAAGCTAGAGTATCATGCTGTCACTGAGGCATTAAACCATCCAGTGTTTAAGTTGAGAAAGAACAATCGATTTTTGCATTATTTACTATAATATCTAAATGCCTAAAGAGCTGATATGCTTTGCTTTTTTACCAGATACCATTTGATTAAGTTTAGATCGCCTAGTGCTTTATTCTTCTGAAAGCTGGTACAAATATTAGAGCTGACTAATTCCCAAACAGCTTAAGTGATAGGCTGTTAGAGTTTGAAGAACCATGTAATGACTCCATTTAACGTTTTTTCCATATCTTGTTTTTATAATAGTTGATCTTGTCTTTTGCCGTAAGATGAGGGGGTGGCTTAAAGTACTTCCCAAAGTGGCAGAATTGCAGGAAAAATCCTATCGCCTAAAGCTAGTTTCTTAGCAACAGCACCCTCTCAATGTGTCACAAAGTCTGAAGCCCTTTGGCCTCTCAAAGGAAGTTCCTTAGGTGTCTTTTACACATTGAATGCTTTGTGATAGTTGAGGCCTGCTGGCTGTCAACTCCGTCCCTTAAGGGAACTTGACAGATCTTAAAAAAAATCAATTTTAAGCTCACATGCCCCAGTGGGTGCCAAAGCCACTTCAGAGAGCCTGAAAGATGGCTGAGTCGACAGGATTTGACTTCTAGAGGTAGAAAGGTGACAAACTCTATCATGAGAAAGGGGCAGCTCGGGGCCTTAGAGGCCTAACCTGCTCCCAGGATCTGGGGCCTAGTGTTGTATTGAACCTATTTATCTCTTTCAGGGGCCTAAGGTACCACAGGGAAAGAAAAGTTGTTCAAAAAATGCTGGCAGAATTCAGGGGTGTAAATGATGAATTACTTTTCATCAGCTGAAAGGAAACATACTCCGGAACAATACTGAAAGGGAGCAGGAGCGGCTGACCCCCTGCTTCAGAGCAGCCAATATCTTCATTCAAGAAGACAACCATGAAATTACACAGAAAATGGGATTGTCATGAACAGCCCCTTGAAATCTCAGTATACAGTCATTACTGCATGGGAAAAAGCCTTCATCCACACATCATAACTTGTAACAGACAAGGAGGGGGAAAAAAGAACAGAAGAAAAAAAGGTCTTAGGAGTTACCAGTAGGAGTGTAGAAAATATTTGTTGATTCAAACTTTCCCCCATAGCTTTCTCAACACTTTCACATAGCTTTAACAGTGTATTAATTTTATGCTGGTTATTAATTTCTTTTTATGACTGATTTTGGGAGAATCTGTATAAATTTTAGAGAAGTAATAAGCAGAGAAAGAACTATCTTTATATTTATAAGTTTTTTTACCCTACAAGATAATAATTAAATGGACCAGTTTCATATGTCCCCTAATTATGGCTTAATTAATATTCTAAAATTCAATACCTTATATTACTTAACTACTATACAGAGCTTGCTTAAATTCTTCATTTACTGTACAATTTTAGAAGATAAACTATTTTCAGATTTATGTTGAAGAAGTTTGAGTCCAAATATATGAGGGTAGAATATGAATACAGAACTTTTAGTAGGATAGTTCAAATATAAAATTTAGGGAATCAAAAAACATTAAAATAAAAACGTCTGTCATTCTGGCCATTATTTCCACTGAGTTTCATTTAGTTTACTGTAGTCTTTTTGTTTTGTTTTTTTTCTTAAATGATTAGTTATTATGTTATTTTCTTCCTCTAGGTTCCTGTGGTTCAAACCAATCCTCATGAAAATCTAATAGTACAGGTTTTGTCACAAGTTCAGTTACAAACAAATGGAAATATATAATCAATTCGTGGGATGCATTTTTTTTTCCCTCAGGTGATAGGGATTAGAAAGAAATTAGGAAGTGCCTATTCAGACCACCCAGTACCCTTACATAATGTCTTATACACTACTATTTGGAATTTCGGGGTGTTCTTGATAACCTTTTATCTATGCCCTTTTCCATAAGTCTATGTTAATGAAAAAGACACGTCACATTGATTGGGTGAGTAGTAGCTATTTTCCCTGCTTATTTATTCTCTTAAACAATTTAAACCATAAAACCAACTGAAAAGAAAGAATTTCCCAGCAGTGTACTTCAGACTCAGTTACTCCCAGAGAACAGCATAGCTCACGTTGTATTCCTGAGTATCTAAGAAGGTATAGGCAGGGGTGTCCAACCTGTGGCCCGCAGGTCACATGCAGCCCAGGGTGGCTGTGAATGCAGCCCAACACAAAATCGTAAATTTACATAAAACAGTATGAGATTTTTTTTTTATTATATGTCACAGTGTATTTAATGTGTGGCCCAAGACAACTCTTCTTCTTCCAGTGTAGCCCAGAGACACCAAAAAGTTGGACACCCCTGGAGAGGATAGACATATCATGCGAAATTCTCTTGTGGGTTATGATATTTGGGAAATGCTGGCCTGGTATTATTAAGGAGTTCAGTAAAATATGCCTAATATTCAATAAATTCCTCTTCAGGGTATAAGATACAATGAGACTCCTGAAGCCAAAAGGATGTCTTACATACTTAAAGCCAGTATTTGCATCAAACTCTAGAGAAGATTGTCCAGAGAGTAAGAATACAAGTAGAATGACTGCATGATCATGCTTGACCTTAGAAATACAACCACATTCAAATAGTGGTAGTTGTCAAAGTTTGGATAGTTGTCAAATCTTTTGCAACTACTGCTACTATTTTAGTAAATGCAATTTACCCACGATATTATAAGGGGAGGGTAGGAAAACAGAAATTCTGCCCTGATTATAAGTTAATTTTTATTGTAATTTAAAAGTGTTCAAGACCTTATTTTAAAAGATGATAAGTCTGTGGGGCTATCCATTCACTTCTCTAGTTTATTTGTTAAGTCAAAGATATTGGTTCGGCTATCTCCGTCCTCACTCTTGTTTTATTTTCCATGTTGACATACCACCAGGTGACCCTTACAAATTGTTTGGGCCTCCATTTACATAGCTGGGTTAAGCACTGGGGAGAAAAAGTATTATCGCTTAATTTGATTGAAGTACAATTTTCAAAGATTAGGTTAAGCCATAAAGTCTCATTTTAACAAGCATAATTTTCTTTTTCACAGAATCACATTTAAGAAAACTTTTTTCTTTTTTTCTTTTTTATTGTTGTTCAAGTACAGTTTTGTCCATTTTCCTGCCACCACTTTCTCCCACCCCTCCCATACCCACCTCCCGCCCTCGATCTTACCACCTTTTGGCTCTGTCTATGAGTCCTTTATACATCTTCCTTGATTACCCTTCCCCTGTTACCCCCTGTTATCTCCTCCCTCCTCTCCTCTGGTTACTGTCAGTTTGTTCTTTATCTCGTTGTCTCTGGTTATAGTTTGCTTACTTGTTTGTTCTGTTGATTAGTTTCCACTTATAAGAAAACTTTAAAAAATATTACATGTGCATATCTGTGTGTGCACATAAGTACATACAAGTTGTAACTTCGAAATCTACCCCTCTTCTTTTGCCCCTATTGTATTCTCCCAAGCTTTTATGGTAGGTGTAGAATTTCTAACTCTCAAGGCAGAATTATTTTTTCTTCCTAGCAATTTTTTGACCTTAATAAATAATTATTTACCATATCAATAAGCTATTTTCAAAGCATATCATGATTATGATTATAAAATATTGTTAATATATTTCATTGAATGACTGCCATTCATAAATGCAATGACTTTTAATGCAATTCACTCCCCCAAAAATCTAAAATTAGTTTATAGTTCTTTTCTTTTTTGTCACATATATGGTTCAATATGTTCAAATATATGATCAAATGGTATTCATTTGAACCAGTGACAGCAAAAGTATAAAACCATGCACCAATAGGTAAAATATCATTATTAAATAAGAAATATTCTCCAGAGTAGATACACATTTTCACATTTAGCCTTGCTGACATTTAGTTTGTTTTAGCATTTGGCATTCATCCTTCTTCTAATTATTTTTATTTAAAAAAATTAGGTTAGAGAAACCAAAATAAAGTTCTTTGGGAGATAGGAATCCTGTTTACTTTCCAACTCTGAACTCAGCAGGTTAAGTAATTGGGCTACAGAAAAGTTCCTCCATTTCTATTTCCAGCTGGTGATACACAAAAGGCAGGAAGTTATCTCATTAATGGGGCACCAGCTTTATGCAAATTATAGTAACAAAAAGGCTTCCCTTCATACTTTTTCATAAATTACCTAATAAAGTGGGAATAAATGGCTATATTCAAGAGCCTTTGTTGTATTTTTAGCACAAGACTCTTTCTGTTACTGCAAATATGACTAAATGCGCCTTGTTCAAAAGGGGTGTTTATGAAATAAGGCCACTCAAAAGCTTTTATTCCTTAACAGCCTTCAGTTACTTTTATGGCACAAAATTAACATAATTAGTCACAGAGAATAGATGACATAAGCAGCGTGCCATGCACAAAAGGGGAAAGCAGTATCTAAGGAAGGTATTTTAAGAGATCAAAAATTTTCAAAGTGCTTAATACTAGAAGGTCTTTTTTATTTGTGCACAGCCTTAAGATACTTTTTTTTTTTAACTCCGTGAAATTCACATAATGAGATGCAGTAGACAGATGACATTAGCGATGTGCCATTAGAAAGAGGTCAGTTTCCTCTGAAAGATAGTCACTGTTCCTGCTAGTCATTAATTTGCAGCTTCAAAGCACTGAGCATATGATAGCCTGGCATGTTAAGCAAGTTGCAGTTATCTTTAAATAACCATTTTTTTCCAGTTATTAGAAGCTAAAGTTTTTAAACTACCGACGGAAAGCAAAATTAAAGCACACAGCAGTGTAAGGGGAAAAAAGGCTAAGAAGGAAAGGCTAGAAGAAGATTAGAAAAAGAAAGTCAAATATATTTTAAAAATGAAGTTGCCGTGGTTCTCCCCGGGGGTGGTCTGCTTTTACTTCAGCGCTAGAACTTTGGTGGTAGTAATGGGCCTCAAAGACTGGAGCACTAGTTAGAAAATGGAACAAGTGGGAATTTTTGGTTTCCGCGTCCTTATTATGGCACAGATTACAAGGCTATATAACAGTTGTGTGGTTATTTATGATTCTACTGAGGGGGAACAATGCCTTTTTAAGCCTGAGGACACTATGAGGTACTAGCCTATAAAGGGTTAAGGACACAGGGATTCCTGTTACACACGTACTGATCAAATAAAGATACATGAAGAAATATATCAGATTCTTATATTTTAAATAGAAGATCAGTGAGATTTCTCTGGTTTGGTTTGTGAAGAAATCCCAGGAGAGAACACAGAAAACCGAAGAATTAAGACTTTGCATTCACCTGATTTCAAGCCTATTATTACAAGACCTGTTTTAATTTATTTTTAAATAATTCACTTTTTGCATATAAATCCATGAACTGTTACGACACTGACATTTCAAATTCCCTTGGAGTTTATTTTTTACTTGGAAATTCAGGAAGCACTGCAGAGGGCTAAACTGCTTTAAAAACATCCCGCTTTATAACTTCATCTCCCACCACCCAAAATAAAATTTAGTCACCAAAATCTCTGATGTGCACATGGTGACTGAATTCTCTGCAGTATTTTTAGCCTGCGTGTCAGTGGAGTGACAAGACCGAATGATTTTGGTGAATAAGTACTGGCATGAAAATGGCAAGCTATATATTGGCCAATGTTTTGGAACTGTTATAACAAAATATTTGTTTTTAGGCCAGCAATAAATAACAAAAAATCATGACTATCAAATGATGTTATCACATCTGCAGTGGTATTGTACTGTTGGGAATATTCTTTTTAAAGTGTCTGTATTGCTGGAATCGCATCTTTGCTGTATGTGAATGACCTAGGGCTGCGCAGGTGTGGGGAAGATTGCATGGAGCTGTTGTTCCACCACAAGGAGAGGAAGCAGGGCCCCTATCCAGGCTGATGCTGGAGGGGTGCATCATAGGTGACGCCAGGCGTCGTGCGCCATGGCAGCGTGAACCAGTGCTGCTTATGAGGAAGCTCTGACGTGGAAACCAAGGATTAGGAAGATTAACACAAACTGCATCCCTCTCTTCCTAAAAGCTGGTCTTAGACCACATAGCTTGCTTTTGACATTGTTTTTGTAACTTTCGTTTTGTTAAGAAAACTTTCTTTTTTCAGACTACAGTTTTCAAATAATTTAGCTGTTTCTCTGCTAGAAACTTGCAGGTTACATTAGTGCCAGGGACCACAATGGGACACACAGTGCAAACAGCTTACTGTGGAGGAAGCAAGTGTCAACAGAAGTACAGAGGAGAGTTCGATGCTGTGACAATAGAAACACTCTTCGGTTATTTTTATCTTGCTGCATCAAAGAAGGTATCATTGAAGGGTGACTAGGAATTTACTTGAGTGACAAAACTGAGAAGCACATTCAAACAATGGGAGTCTGGAGACCTGGAAGGGCAAGGGTCACGCAGGGCAAGGTTAGTTCACCACTGATGCAGCTGGAGGCTTCATCAGTAAGAGAGATCTGGGACATGCCAACCCGGGAGGTTTGAAAATAATGGTGATAACAATTTAAAAAGGGAAGAATTTTAATTTTAATTATTATTTTAATGCAACATCTTATACAAATTCAGGCTGACTTGGACCACCTTTAGATATTGCTTTAGATTTGGTAAGGAAGTAACAAAAACCATTTTGTCTTTTTTTTACCTAATGTGTGCTAAACAATGCAATAAGCACTTTGCAAGGATTCTCCCTGTAGCTCTCTACAATTCTACAAAGTAGATATTTTTATCTCTATTTTTCAGACTGAAGCTCAAATTAACTGACTTGCCCAGCATCACATGGTTTAAGCAGTACCAGCTGGAGTCAAAACCAGTTCTGAATGGAAAAGAATGTGGCATTTTCATTGTGTTATACACAGAAATGGTACATTTAAGTAAGAGATTAGAATCCTCTTCCACTAACTTTTAAGGAGTGCCCTCAAGAATCTGAGTATGAATGACAAGAGAGAACATTTGGATAGTATTATATTGGAATTTCCAGAGACTCAATTATTGCGTTCACATTTAACTTTTCAGTGGTTTAAAATTCTCTATGCATTTGTAAATAAAACTGATGATACAGATGTCCCTTTAAAGATCTCGACCTATAAAATAATACCAAATATATATTAATGGCAAAAATAAACAAAAACAATCCAACACCAGATAAAATGCATACCTATAATGTAGAGTAATTGAAGAAAAATTCCCATTGAGTTCAAATGCTTTAATTGCCTTCATGTCACTGTTCCTTTCCATAAAACAAAAACAACGACAACAAAAAATGCTGTGTTTAACTATATAAAAGAAGCAATGATGGTTAACACTGTATTTTTTTCTTACAAAATGAACCCCATCTGCTTTTGTTAAGAATAGTTATAGTAGAGTGACATACTTATTAATCTAGCTGTTCTAGGTAAGGTCTAGTTCACTTTAATTAAAAAGGCAAATTTCTAAGAAATTACATGTATACAGACACACTGAAAGCACCTTACGTTTTACCCTTACCCTTTTATTTTAATCCTCAAGCTTTCTATATTGTTATTTTAAATACATGTTAATAATATGCAAGCTGAAGCTTTAAAAAATTCCCTGAGATGTGGTTAATGAAGAGAAACGGCGCCGTAAATTGGATCCAAAATATGCAGTCCATGCAGATATAATTTTTCTTGAACTATAATATTTTGCAATAAACACTTTTTAGCTTGTTTGGATTTATTCTCTATTGTTTATAAAAAGTGCCATCAGGCACTACTGTATGAAACAACTACATGTAGTAACAGGCAATCTTAGTTTAATAAGATTCGTGAGATAAAAATAGATTTCAGATCTCTCTTGTGCTAAGAGAATGCAAATACTGATGAAACTGCACACTAGTGTTTTTCATAATTTAAAGTTTGTCACATGGTATACTGCACTTGCTCACTTTCCCCTGAGTTCTGCCAGAGGATGCAGAGTGGCTATGCCAGTTTATGATCAATAGAGGCAGAATGTTCTACAAGGTATTCTGGGAACTGTAGTTAACTGAGAGCATTTTTCTTTCAAATGCATTTGTTAAAACAATGCCCAAAAGAGACATGATATTCCAGCAACTGTCAGAGTTTCTATGATAAACTCTGCATTTTTCAGAGGGTCGTAACTGGCAGTTTGGCCATTGCTAAATGGCACCATCTGTAGTTTAGCCTGCAGGGTTGCACAAACCGAGATGCTGTCACCATTTAGGAAAGTGTGTCTTTTTAAAGATCTCATGACAGCCTAGGTTAAGGAAGACATGAAGAGAGTTGGTCTTTTCATTGACTTTTATTTGGGCTGAAGCATCAAACATAAAGATGCTGTGTTTGCAGTGGGTGGGAGAGACTGTGGCCAGTTTATCTCACAACAGATTATTTTGCACTTCTGCTTGTTTGACTTTCTATATTATATTATTATTGTTTGGGAGTGGGTGGAAAGGTCACCAGGAAAAAAACAAGAAAATACTCTAATTCTATTTTTTGCTAGAAGAAATAAAAATCCTTTGGATGATAGGCTGCCCCAGGAGGCAGAAACTAAAATCTTGTGAGAGACAGGGATGCGTGGTAAATGAAGGAAATGGGACTCTGGCTGCCTGGGTGGTGGCGTCCAACTAAAGTGATCAGAGAGTTTACAGTTCTAGCAATGCGGCTGCCGAGCTGTGTTGCATGCTAGCCCTATATTTTTTCAAAATGTCAGAATTATTGTTTTTTTACATCAAATACCTTATTTTTTAATGATGGAATCATATTCAAATTTAAAATAAATACAATCCTGTGCCAATAAAAATAATCACTTCTCTAAACCAGATTTAGCCAATCTAATTTAATTTAAAACCTATACTCTAATCTTGTATCTTAATACCAGTAAAGTATCAATGTCTCCCCAAAAAACTGTAAAGGTAGAACATCAGAAAAAAATACATATGAATTATTTTAATAACTTCCTCTAAACTCTTTTATTTCTTTATATGTACGCTTTTGTGCTTATACTCTGTAACTTTTGTGCTTATACTGTACTTACATCATATGCCATCAGCGCTTTTCTATTTATTGTGTAATTGTTTGCTTTTTTGAAGTGGACCCAAATCCATACATCAGAAATCATCATCATGGGAAAATTGATATCATTAAATCTAAATAAATTAATAACAAAAATATAGAGGAGTGTATATTTATTTGTGAAAAGGTTATTTATAAAGAACCCTCTGGAAATTGAATAAAAGAAAGTGATAATATTGGCAAAAATTGGCCTCAAAAAGAAGGTAATCTCTGACAACGGGGAGTCTTTCTTTAGGTACCTTTCAATACCCTAACTTTGCCTGCACAGGATCGAAGTACAGTAAAAATGACATTGTTTGGAAAACAGTCAGAAAGAGAACTATGCAATTTTGGAGAAGACATAAAATGAGAAAATCTTGTTTTTTTCTACCAGAATACATACACACACATATAGATGTGTAGGATTCCACTCTATGTATTTAAGAAAGAATGATAAAAGCATAGCCAAGAACATTTTTATTATTTTTATTGCATATGCCAAAATCAATGCATTTTATATTTACAGTTAATATAAGGACGGCTATTCCTCTATATGTATTTAAGCTCTACCTACCATTTTCCTAACTCTGGTCATTTTATTTGGAACAAATGTACCACACTAGCATATCAAATGACAAGCTATCTCACGGGGATCAGTTTCTGCTTTAAAATTATTGAATATGTTTAAGATCCAAATTTGTTTCCTATTTGGCTTTTTAATAAATGCTTGTTGCCTTAATTTGTTTCCTTAAAAGTCTGGTGGTTTCTGAAAAGAAAAACGAAAAGTGCATGTACTCTTCATTGAGGCAGAAAGAGCTCTAATCGTAAAGTTTCCAACCAGAACAGGGTCACCTACACTTAAATTTTCTGTAAATAAATTAAGTGCTGAGGTAGCAGATAGATTTCCTTAGTGCATTTTTCCATAGTAAAATCATTTTGAGATAAATTACAAAATAAATAAATGTCAAATAACAATTCCCATGACTAGTATTTGAACTGAATTTAATGATTATTATGAAGACAAAGCTGTGATAGGCCTCTGTGTAGAATGCTGAAAGGAGACAATCTGGAATGATTTCAACTCGAAACCATTTTAACAAATGAATATATTTCTTAAATTGCCACATCCACCAACCCTGAGATCTAATTATGGCCAGCAAACATGACTACAGGTTAACTATTCCAAAGCCTAAGCCGTTATTTTTGGTTGACATCCCTCAATATTTGGTTAATAAATTTAAAGTGCATTTCACTCACTCAATAGTCTAGGTTGCATTTTACACCTGGTTGAGAAGATAACAGAAATTTGCGTTGCTCTAAGTTAAACATTCTCTAAGGTCTTTATGCCAGCTCTGGTCTTCTTGGCCATCAAAGTTTTAACCATTTACCAGGCTATAATGATCATGGTTGTTTCTTAGAATAGAAATTTAAAACACCTAAAACCCATCACTTTAAAATTATTTAGTGAGAAGAAAGCATTAATAAAGTGTCAATCCTACATTCCACAGCATAAAATGGCCAAGAAGCATGTGATTCCAGAGCCCCAACTGGCTCACTTGGAAATCACATGCCTCTGTACTGACCAGCATGCAGCAGGCCAGCACCCCTGAACTTGTCAGAGAAAACAACCTTGATTTCACTGCTTATCGAGAAGAATTTTAGAGAAACAATATATAGAAGTATTTATGAAGAATATAAGAATATATTTCCTACGTTCTAAATTGTATTTTGTTATTAAGAAGCCTAGTCCTTTAGAAAGTTGTGTACCTGCCAACATTAAATCAGTTTCCTGGTAGACTTAACATTTGTTGATATTCTATCCACTTATTTTGAGGAAACCTTTAAAATGTTATTATAAACTTGGAACTGTATTTGCTATCTATAATATATCACATAGTCATCACAATTTAACAGCCATTTCCCATGGGGGAAATTTCTTTTGGACTGGGGGGATACAGTTGTTATTTACCTAACCAACACTAATTTCATTTCCACTTTTTCATTGGCTACCAAAATGCTCAGAGCCATATTTACGGTCCACTTCTAGGAAATATATAAGGTTTCATGGCTCTTCTCCTCCTTAACCTTCTTATTGGCATCAATTTCCCATCTTAAACTATGCCTTAATTTTTTTCATCTATTCTTGGGGTATTTATCTGGTTATATTGAATCTTTGGAGGCATCTATGAATCCTATTTTGAACACAGTAAAGTTAGAAAAAGCAGTTCATAATTTTTTTCTTTTTGTCAAACCACTTTTTAGAGACTTATTTGTTAAACGAAGAATCATTAAAAACCTTTGCAGAGTCCAGTTTTTTTTCCTAAAACAGTTCAATGTGTTTGTCGATCACTAGTTAGCTCTCATAAATTCATTAGAACACAAAAGTAACCACTTAATTTAGGCAAAATAGTAAAACAGTTTTGCATAATCAAACTTATGAAAAGTGAAATATTCAAACAAGTAAGTTTTGTGGTACTCTTGTTGAAAATACTCTTGTTGAAATAAAATTTGGAAATATATGTTAGATTCGTTATAAGTCTATTGTATATAATAGAAGAAAATAGGCATTTTTTAATAGTTATTAATAGCTAGTCTATTGTCTCAGTTAAACAGGTCATCTTCATCAATCACATAAAATTAAACTTTGCACGATTGGGCTCCTGTCTGTCTTTTAGCTCAATGTCATGTTTCTGTAGAGGCTTTTCTTAGCCACTGAAGTTCTAAAAACCTTACCTACTTTGTACCTTACATTCCACTTCACTTTTAGCAAGGTGTTTTTTATGTATTGCTTTACTTGTGTTTTGAAGTTCTCCATCGCTTTGCTTTAAGTTCTAGCCGGTGTAAGAGCTTGCCTGTCTTGTACATCCACCACTAAGTCACTGTTCCAACCTAATGCTGGGCACATTGTAGGGATTCAGTGGCTATTTCTTAATTAAGTAAATGGAGAAGTAGCATCAAATATCAAAAAGTAAGAAAGTAGGCAATTACATAAAAGTGGAGTTGTCAAAGACAGTTGAACAAAGTAATTCAATATGTCATAATAAATCCTAATTATCCATGTAATATAAAACAATATTTGGGGAAACAATTATATTTTTTTCAAAAATATAATTGAACAACCACTAAGCTTGTAGGGAGCTGATTATGATTTAAATAAGATGATAAGAAATGAGTTACCATATTGTCTACATTTGCACATCCATGGAAAATAATAATAAAATAATAACTTCTTTTCATATATAAGGTTTTTCTCTCTTTAAAATCTATACTCACCACCAAAAATGTTTTTGAATACAATAACATATATATATATATAAAATATATAACCATTAGGTTTATTTATCTAAAGTACCCTTCTAACTATCTCTATATATACATATAGATGTCACTATAAATATTACTAAAGTAATAAGCTGTCCATTCTGAAATTCTAACAAATTGGGGTGTTTCAGTAAAGTTTGGGGAAGAAAACCCATGCCTTTAATCCCATATCCTTTTCATGAATCTAGTTCATTGATGCAAAATATTAAACCATTGAACAAGAAAATAGATTCTATGCAAGAAGTAGTTTTGTTAGAGGTAGGAAATTTGTAGAAATGAAGACTAGTTGTCTGAGGGTAAAATTCAAAATAGTCATTGAAGAAATAACAGGAATATTTAATTCTTTCACACAAGAAATTGTAAAGACTAGCAAATGACTTAATGCTAATCTAAAAGCTAATGAGAGTTAACTGTGGAATAAAATTTTTAAAAAGAGTAATGTACATGTAATGTTTTGTCTGCTTTCCTTTATCAAAATAGCTGCTAAAATTATAAGAGAATTTGTATATATCTTTATATCCTGCCTTATATTTTTTTGGATTATAAACAATTTTGCATACTAATGTGTATGAATCTCTTTTTAAATTGCTACATTGACATAAACTTCTCTTTTCCTTCTGAGTTTAATAAAGTAAATTTTCCAATAAAAACAAAATAAACTTTGCAACAAGTGAAAAGCAAAGGTATTTTTCATTTCAATAATATAAATATGCCTTTTCCTCCCTGTTCAAATATTATATGCTTTGATTGTTTTCTTCTTTTGAGTTAACATATTCAAGTAATAAAAGTAATTGTTATCATACTATCAAAACCAAAATAAAATTATTTGACTATTTGACGTTAAAGTTGTAGTAATACGATAATGATTATATTTTCTCCATACCCTGATTTGGCCCTGTTTAAATGATTTGGAAGCATTTACAATTCATGTACAATAGACACCAGCAGGCGGCGTTAGTATTTCCTACAAATACTACAATTCTATTTTCATGAGTAAATAACCCCCAACATAGCGATCATTTTCAGGTCTTCAGAAATTTCTAGAGCAATATAGAGACTTCAGAGATAATTTTTCCCAAGTTATGTTCCCAGACTTTATTTAAAAGTAAAACTAAGCATTTTAATCAGGGCATCAGAGTTTTGGGGAGTGGAAGGGAATGCCTGTAATAAATTTGGTAGGCTGCGGATTTAATTCCACAGCGTTGACCATTACATTTTTCTTTTCTAACAGATGCCAGCCATTAAATTGGAAAATTGAAATTGAAGATAAAAGGTGGGATATGTGTATCCAGCTAGTGGGTGTTATTAACCAGATTTTCTCCTTCATCATGGCTCATTTGCATTGTGAATACTCTGAAAAAGACAGCTTTTGTGGACTCTTTGCTGGGTTTATTGCTCCCATAATGTAATGCTATTCAAAGGGTCTGATTGTGTATTCAGATATCACATACATATTGCCCTGAGTCTGGGATTTCCTGCTACTGTGAATGATAAAGATTCTTTCCTATTTAACATACAATTCATTCATTGTGCCCACTTATGTGAAAGGGCACTGCTGTGGGATGTATGTAAGAAGGGGAAGAGACTAAGAAATGAGGGGATGTGGTGTTTTGGCAGATTACACAAAAAAAGGTACATTTAGTAAGGGATGAAGAGAAGTAAACCGTGGAGGTTGTCTCATAATGAAATCGACTTCATTTTGAGATGGGATTGTTTGGAAAGTGATTTGGAATTTAGGGCCTTTTGAGCTGCAGTTTTAAAGAGTTTCTCTGACCTTGAATTAATCTTACTTTCGGGGACCTAAAATACCCCTTCCAGTTCTCATTCCAATTTTATTTTTAGAAATCAGAAACTTGAAGAATGTTCAGAGATATGATTCACATTTAGAAAGCCAAGATCTCTTTAAATGTGAATATAAAAATTGGAGGAGAATAGTTTAGAACCATGTTACTTTCAGAGCCTGGTCTTTGGACCAGCAGCTTTGGAATCACCTGGAAGCTTGTTAGAAATGCATAATCTCAGGCCCCACTTCCCTCCAGACCTACCAAACCAGAACCTACAATTTCACAAGATCCCAGAGAGATTTGCATTTATGTCGAGTTTAAGAAACAATGACTTAGAAGATGCCTACTTAACAAAAGCAACTTACTCTTTCCTTAGAGCAGAGGGAGCAACCATTGAGTGGTTTTGTTTTATATCACACATATTGTTAATAGAATATCTCATCTAGAGTATGAATGTTAGTCTCTCAAGGTCCGGACTTTCCTATCTTAACTCTACTTAGATATCTGTTTCTACTGTAATAAAGGATTACAAAAAAAAAAAAAAAAAAAAAAGGACAGATGGTCAAACAGAAGAAAAAAATCAGGAGGGTGCTGCAATTTTAGGGATGACTGAATCTTAAAGATCATTTAGTTCCTCGGTTCCCCTAGATAAGCAGCCAGTGGCAATGACCTTACATATTATGCTTCCATCAAGCCTTGGTGTCCTGAAAAGCTTCACACATAAAAACTGGCGTTGCAGCTCTTCTGAAGCTGAAAGCAAAAATCCCCGATAAGATTAAGCACCAAAATTTTGGAAGAGTAGCTATCAGCGGCAGAATGGAGGCAAATTAAGCTTCTGAGGTCCAGTGAGTTTTCAATTGTTCTACAAGGTCTCCTGTTAAAATGAGCCTGAAAGTGTTTGAAATATATTAGAAGAATTTTTTTAAAAAATATTCAATTATTACTATTAGAAATGCCCATACTTTTTTTAAAAAAGTGACAATAAACCAATATGTTACTGTATCTATCCATATTTATAAATCTCTTGTGCAAAAGAAATCCAATAATTGTATTCTAGTTTCAATAACTTATGTGACCTAACAATGCCCCACATTTGTACTAAATAAGGATTAATATAATTTCAAAAGTTACAAAATTTACATTGTTCATTAATTCAGAAATACAATGAACAATAAAGCTTAATCCAAAACTGTTTGTCTTAAGCTATCAAAAGAGATTTAAACAATAAATCAGAACAAACACAGTGTAGACAGGGGTGTCCAATCCACAGACCACAGGATGCACGCAGCCCACGATGGCTGTGAATGTAGCCCAATGCAAAATCATAAATTTACTTTAAACACTGTGAGTTTTTTTGTGATTACACGTCACAATGTATTTAATGTGTGGCGTAAGACAATTCTCCTTCCTCCAGTGTGGTGCAGAGACACCAAAAGGTTGGGTATCCCTGGTAGTGGGTCCTTGGATATTATCATTTCCTTGTAACATTGATGAAAAAAAACAAAAACAAAAACAAATTCCCAGATGGGGTCACTGTTTGTGTGGAGTTTGTAGGTTCTCTCTCTACATGGATTTTCTCCTGGGACTCTGGCTTCCTTCCACAGCCCAAAGATATGCCCGTGAGGTAAATCGGTGTGTCTACATTGTCCCAGTCAGAGTGATTGTTGGTGTGTGTGCAAGTGGCCAAACATTGGAAGGGCATCCTCCACGGCAACTTTACCTTGTGCTCTGAGCTACCAGGATAGAATCCAGCCACCTGGGACCCTGACTGGGAGTGAGCAGATTGGAAAATAAATATCTTATTTGCTTTTATTAATATTTTAAATGTATGTGTAGCTCACATTTATTTCAACTTTTAATATTAGAAATGTTTTGAGTTTTGATTTATAAGTGTGGTGATGTTTTGTGGACCAGAAATATTTCTCTTTTTTAAAAAAAAGATTTTATTTATTTATTTTTAGAGAGGAGGAAGGGAAAGAGAGAGGAAGACAAACATCAATGTGTGGTTGCCTCTTGGGCGACCCCTACTGCCGACCTGGCCCACAACCTAGGCATGTGTCCTCACTGGGAATTGAACTGGTGACCCTTTGGTTTGCAGGTTGGCATTCAAACCACTGAATCACACCAGCCAGGGCTAGAAAAGTTTCACAGGGTTTTAACCTTTGTTTATGTCAATTAGCCTATAGTAATATTGGTTTTGTTATACATTGTTGTATTAAAAATCAGTTTCCAAGAACCTATCAATGACCCTAAATGAAAACATAATGTACTATCCAGTATATTCTAGTACCTAATGTGAGATGTTTCAGGTAGACAAGAAATGCGAAGAGTAACCTGTTGCCTTAATTTTTGCCGGAATGTTTGCAGTGACATCCAATTCTGATTCCAATTACATTCATTTACATTCAATGGTACAGAGCTACTTTCTAAAATGGATTTGGGATAGTGGGAGTGCTTTAGTCAGTTATTTCCCCAGGAAAAAAGTTTATTAAGGTAGAAATATTCTTGGTATTTATTAGAATTGGCTGTTGACACTACAGGACTCTTTCTTATGGATTTTTTTAGCTGCCAGCACCACCAACCTGGACAATCTTTCCTGCTTCTCCTACACTAAACCTTTGCAAATAGTCTACCTATAAAAAGACCCTTTTGGAAATAACAAATTTTAAATGTGGCATATATTTTATTTTGAGACCCTGACAAATTCAGGAGTGTGTAAAAATAATTTTTATATGAAGATTTAAATCAAAGGAATTGAGGTGTTTGTCAAGTCACTTGTTAGTAGCAAACCTGGACAGAAAACCCTGATTTAAACTTCCATGTTTGCTCTTTTTCTCTATATCAAAGTGGGAGATTATACGCAGGAAGAATCACTTCCTGGATCTTTTCCTCTCAAAGAACTCAGGAGAAACAGGATGTTTCTCTGCAGTCTATACCCTGCCCTAGGTCACTTTCCTCTGAAAGTCAGTAGATGGTTCAAGGCCACACACCAGACAGGCACACTGTAGTGTCCACCTAAAATAAAGAAAGCACAGTTTTCCTTAATATTGTCGCCCTGGATTTTATTCAAACATAGTTCACGAAACACACTCAATGCTAGTGGATTTTCAAGGCTCTGCACCTTTACTTACTTTTTAAAGTGATGCTAGGTGGGACTGAAAGGCGAGTTGATATCAGCTTACTTTCACAAAAGCACATGTGATATCATTGATAAAATATTATTCAGACCATCACTGTATGTTTTAATACATTGTTTACATATACTATATAATAAACTCTTTAACAAAGTAATTGTGGGATAAATATCAATTATCCACAAGAAGTGCCTGCTCATTTAATATGCACACATAAATGCATATATATATATATATATTTCCACACATATTACCCTCATATAGACAAACACACACATATGCATGCATTGATTCTGTCATCCATCACACATTTATTGAGACTCATTGCAGCCCTACACTAAGTTCTCTATGTTGAGATGGGAAGAAATTCTCCATTTAGAAATGTCTGGAAATTCAGAGGTAACAATATGCTCTTAGAAACTAGTATAGGAGAAAGTTATTAGGTCCTAAAAAAAAAAAATTTGGTGATTAATTGAGTAAAATTGCTAACGGTCAGCTTGTCCACAACCCCCATTTATCACTCCAGCACGTAAACTTCATTATGTTCTGTCTTAGCTCTATGCTAGTATTAAGAAGACTTTCTTTAAATGTGAATGCCCAGAGAGTTTTTTTAAATTCCATCAGTTAACACATCTCAGAATTATCTAACAACTGAATAAGGAGACCCTATTATGATAGGGTGCCATATAACACCACAGAGAGGGGACAGAGGTAACAAGAAATGAAGGGAAATGGCAACTAAGTCAAACTTCATTTTCTTTCAGGATAACCCAGGCTTAGGCTATAAGCATCCAAAGCTTTATTTGGAAGTTTTCTTTAAAACTATTTGGAAATTTTCTTTAAAAAGCCGAATTAAATGATTATGGGCCTCACTTTAAACTTGTGATGTGACAAATGGAATCATTGTCCTGTTTTCCAGTCTCACATTGAGAGGCACAGCCAGCACCGTAGAGACAGCGCTAGGCAGAGACAGTGTTCTCCTTCAACCTGTGAGTGAGGTCTGCCCCCAAACCCATGGAGCAGAAATTGGCATCTACAGAGGAGGTGACGGTGGCCTGGGGGCAGAATCATGAGATTGTGAATAAGGTAAGTAAGCCTGAAAAGTCACTGTTGGGAAACAATGAAGTCCTAGAACTGGGTGTTTGGGCAGCACATTGTGTGGGAGTAGGAGAAAAAAGTCTCTTCATCTTGGTCAGGAACCAGATTGAGCATATTTCCAAAGACAACTTTAGTCATCTAAAGGGTAGAAGTTGGGACTGCTTTGGGGGCCCCGTTGCCTCTTCATACATGGTTTAGTTTATACTCTGTTCCTAGCTGGAAACCAATAAACTGAATTGGAAAAAAAGTTGCACTTCATCCATATTTGCCCTGGTTGACTCAGTTCTCACTCTTTGCCCTTTTGGACTGAACTAACTCTATTTTCTTTGCTTCCCCATTTTTTCTTTCCTCCTAAGAGAAGATGGTGGTCTTAGTATTACAGTCAAATTCAACACTGGCTCAGAGTATAATTAGAAAGCATTTTAACTATTCATCCTCAACTTCAAGGAGGTGTTCATCGGTTGTATTATTCTCAGAGATTTAGGGATGCAGTTTCTTCCCAGGATTCTCTATGAATCCAAGCAAGTGAGAATTAGTGACCACACACTATAGCCATTTAAACATTTTCCTTTCTTCTTTGTAAACAGAACTGTATTTGTTTAAACTGAAAAACATGGTGTCGACAACTAAAAAGAAAGAAAATAAAGACTTCACTTGCATGAAAGCATTTTATTAATTATAACCATTAAATAGTGTACTGTGTGTTTATGAGACTATAAGTTTAAGGACTCCTTAAAAAACATGTCTAAAAAAATATGTTCCTCTCTTCTGATTATAAAGGTACTGAATTATAATTATAAGCATTTGAAAAATATAAACAGAAATGAAAGAATAGCCTGCAATGCTACTGCTGAGAAAAATCATTGTTAATACTTTGACACCTGGGGAAAAAAAAAGAGCTCAAAGTACATTGTGGTGTACATAAAATTTTATAATATTATTATCTAATTTAACTGTTTTTATGTATTTTTTTCTATTTTAGGGTGTTTTGGGTATCATTTTAGATGAGATCATGCATGGGCCCGATTTCAACCAATTATCTCCTTTATAGATGAGTGCTCAGTTTTCCAATGTTGTACTATTATAAATGATGCTGCAACAAACATGTCTAGGCTTGTTTCTGACAATTTGTAAAGGTAAATTTCAACAAAAGATACAAAAATTTAGACATAACAATATCCCCAAAAGACTTTTCATATAGTTTATAAAAACAAATATTTGTACCAGTGGTTTAGAAGAGGTTCATCCTTGAAAAATATTTTTTGTAAACAAAAAGTGTATTTGATTTGTATTTATTGAATTGTAATGAGGATGTGAGAATAGAATTTTAATAACAGGAATTAACTCCATTTTTTCTATTTTGTGAACTACCTGTTCATTTATTTTCTTCAGTATTTTATTAGTGATTTTTTTAATGGACTCAACAAACTATAAATTACAAAAAATATAACAAGTCTATTATATAAACTGTAAAATTT
>PVJD01008529.1:0-71725 GCA_004026545.1 Mormoops blainvillei
GGGCCCCGGGAGCGCCGGGAGGTCTGGCTTAATGCGGTTTTAGCTCAGAGAGGGTAAGTTTCTCCTGAAAATACCCATCAGCACCTTCATCCCAACGCACCCACACTCTATCTCTGCGGTGACGTTGTGGGTAGCCCTGGCCCCTCTTAATTTTTGCATCAAGATAAAGGATCCCTGCCTCCTCCTCTCCCCCAACACCAGATACCTTTGCTACTTCTTTTGCCCCAGAGGGTCTGTGAACGGGTCCTGCGTCAGCACTGGGTAATCCTCTCCTAAAGATTAAGTCAGGAGTGTTGCATTTTCTGCCTTTAAACAAACACACAAGTCTGTGCTCAGGGAAGGGAAGTTGCAAAGGGCCCTGGGACAGCGGTATTCACCGTGCTTGGACACAGAAACGCAGCTTAAAGAACTCTGACGACTGGGACAGGCACTTCGAGGCCCATGTACGGTGAGGCCAGAAAGGAGAAAGCTGGAAATTGTCAGAACACCCTCAGGTAAATCAGGTGTAGCTTCAAGTTGAATGAGGGAACCTCAGAGGATTCTGGGGTCTTAGCAAAATGAGAACAAAAGCATTTATGGGCCAGTTTACTTTGTGCACCAATACCAGGTCTAATATTTATTCATTCATTCATTCAACATGTTTTTACCAAGTCCCTGGCTATGTGTCTCAGGCTAAGCATACTGCAGCCAAATATATAAAAATGATTGTCCCCCAGGTCCTTCTACTCGAGGAAAGAATGATGCAAAGCGAAATAAACAGGTGAAATAAATGTTAGATCGTGATGAGTCATGTGGAAAAAAAAACCAGGAAAGGGATTTGTGAGTGGGGGAGGGGTGTGAGATTAATTTTAAAGGGTAGCCAAAGAAAACTTTACCGAGAAGGTAGCATTTCAGCCAAGACCTGGGGGAGGTCGGGCTGAGGGTGCGGAAGTATGAGAAGAGAAGGCAGGTGCAGGAGACTGAGACCTCCTTGAACATCTGCAGTGTGTTGCACCCTGAACCGGCCACGGTCTGCCCATTGTTGTTGCTGTTCCGGCAGCACGCAGAGGTAGTTATTATTTTTTTCCCTTATATTATTGCTGGGGAAGGGGCGGTTCTGAGAGGTTAAGTGACTTGCCCAAGGTCATTCAAATAGCTTTCAGTAAAACTAGAATTTGAACTCAAGACTCAGTTTCTCTTTCTTCCCCACCAGGCTGCCGCTGCCAGATCCGTGGGGAAACAGAAGAAAGGAAGAAATGGGGAGGCCATGGAGGAACGGCAGAGGAAGAGCAGAGAGTAACATTCACCCTTAGGTGTCATTAGCTCAGTGTTACAGCTTCGGAAACTGAGGCTCAGAGAGGCAAAGTCAAGGTCACAAAGGAAAAATCATAATGGCTGAATGTCTTAGCTCATCAGTGGTTCTCCCTCATGTCCGGGCACTGTATGGCAAGTCACTTTGGCTCTCCGGGCCTCAATTTGCTGTTCTACAAAATGGAGCTAATTGCATCGGCTTCTCGCAATTGCTGAACAGGAAAGACAAGATCCCTTATGAGAAAGAATTTATTCTAATACTTGGCACAGAGTTGGTGCCAAGTAAGTAGATTTCCTCATTCTTCCTTGGCAGCATTTCATCCGGAGTAGGGGTGAAGTGTCTGCTGAGTTTTGTGAGCTGCACTAGGTGGTCTCCAGACTTTCTGTTGCTGTTTTAATACAACATTTCCAAACGTAAAAACAGTAGAGACTAGGAGAATGCATTCCCATATACTAGCCACCTGGCTCCAATAATTCAATTCCTGGTCAGTCTTGTTTCATTTATCCCCGCAGTAGATTGTTTAAATGCAAATGCAGACACCATATCATTTCATTTGTAAATACTCCCGTGTGTATCTCCAAAAGATAAGAATGAATTAAAGGAAGACACACAACTGCAGTACTGTCGTCCCCCACCCGCGGCAAAAGCAAGATTGCATAAGTCTTAAGAAATATCCGGTCAGTACTCCACGTTCCCTGATTGTCTCCATTATTTTTATTATTTCGTTACAGTTGGGCTGTTCCAGTCAGGATGCAGACAAGGGGCCTGCATGGTGTCGAATCCACGTCCCACTTTTTTCTTCTTAAAAACGCTTAAAATTGAAATAATGGAATCATCCTGACTTGCCATTTGCATCCCTGTTGGTGCCATCTGTGATGCTTCTCTCTCCCCAGCAAGTGCTTCCTGTAAGGGAGCCCAGCCGTTAGAAGGATGTGTTTGATGAGATTCCGTTTTGATGCTCTTGGAGAACTCGCTTGACAGACGGTGGTGGCAGGTCCCTGTCTCGGGAGGTGCACGGTATCACTTTTCTTTCTTCTTTCTTGGCTAGTGGCCCCTGTTGACCGCTTCCTGGGCGGGCCCATTATTTATTTCATAATGTGTTGCAAAATGGTGATATTTCACCTTTCATTTCTTCTTCATTTATTAGCTGAAATACTCCCAGATTTCTTCAGAGGATGCCACATCACTCAAAAATAAGATTTGCCCCTAACCAGGTAGCTCAGTGGGTTAGAGCGTCATCAGGATACGCCAAGGTTGTGGGTTCGATCCCAGGTCAGGGCACATACAAGAAGCAGCCAATGAATGCACAAATAAGTGAAACAACAAACTGAGGTTTCTCTCTCTCTAAGACCAATAAATTTTTTAAAAAGTACACATTTAAAAAAAAAGCAACTAAGATTTGAGTGGGCACTGTCCAATGCTTCTATACTTTTGCATTTCTAAAGTGTACCCCTCTTCTGCTGAACTGACATATTATATATTATTGAACTGCACTAAAATGCCCATTTCAAAGGATAACCTTTAAAAAGAAATGCGCACAGAAGTTCTTGCCTGCTCAGTGGCCAGGCACACACCCGTCAGGGGTGTGTTCAACTTTATCAGAAGATTAGGAATGAATTTCTTCAATCTAGAGACCCGGAGGGGAATCTGTGAAACTCTGAAAATGTCGGTCCATGTCCTGGGGTGGGGGTAGGGCATGTCTGCTTACCGGCGCTGGGGAATGAAAGGAAGATTTCTGCCAAAGCTGCCTCCATCTGGGGGGTCCTGGGCTATGAGGTTTACAAACCGAAAACTGCTTTAGGGAAAAGTGAGCTCTCTCTCTCTCTCTCTCTCTTTTTTTTTTTCATTTTTAATTTTAAAGGACTCAGCCCCTCAGAGCAAACGGGAGGAGGTCACTCGCTCGGCAGAGACTTTAAACAAACCCCATTGCCCGCAGGTCCGCTCTGTAAAGCAAGGGATTTACTCCTCACCCCTCCGCCCGAGGAGTGTTAACAGCAGAATTAAGGTTGGGGAAGCTGGCCGGGGCGCGCTTGCTGCGGGGGAGGTGCGAGGCATTCATCACTTGTTTATAGGGGGGAAAGGAGAAGAAAAAAAAGCAGGAAGACAGTGTGGGCTGCTCAGCCTTGGGTTCCCTCCAGGTGAACCCCACAACCGCCTCCCCCCATTTCTCTGGGATCAATCAGTTTGCCTTTGTGCTGGGCTCCAGAGCAAGGTGGGGTGGGGCCCCCTCAAAAGGTGGGGAGCAATGGGGGCCGATGCCTGCAGAGCTGGGTGTGGATTTGCATTGGTGGAGAGGGTGGGGCTGTTCCCAGGTGTGCCGATCTTCAAGTCCCAGCTACTTCAAGTATTTAAAGTGCAATATGTGCCCCTTTTCATACACATGTCCAATCACCCTATTTCCCAAGCTTAGACTGGGGAGCCATGTTCTGAAAAAAGAAGAAAAGATACCGTTGTTTTCACATAAATATTTACTGGAGACAGTGGTTTCCAGTGGGGGAACTGAACTTGGAGACCAGACCTGCAGCTGAACCTACTTCCAACTCTAAACTATTTGGAATTGTGTAACATATGGACGCATTACCCATTAATAAAGAAGCAAAGAAGCACATTTTGTGCGTGTATGTATGTGTGATGAAAAATTAAATCTGCTCATGGTATAAATCTGAAATCTATGAAGGAGCTCAGTCACAATTCTAATAATCACTCCGCTCCCCGTGTATATAGTTTTTAAAAAATCCTGTTTCTTCTTGAGTAGGGTCTGTATGTACAGAGTGTCCGATGTAAGAGGTACAAAATGATACAGTGAAAACTATTCTCTCTCTCCTCTCCCACTTCCTCTCATAATTGACATAGGTATCAACGTGAATTGGTATAGTCATTTGTACACACACACACACACACACACACATAGATTTTACAAATGCATCACTTTTTATTTTTATTTTTTATATTTTTAAGTGATTTTTATTTGTGTTGCATCACTTTCTTTTATTTTTGAAATCTGTTTTTCATGCCACCGTGGCTTTTTTTTTTTAACATAAAATATTACTTTTTGTTGTGAGTTTATCTACATGGAATATCCTTTACTAACTCAGATTCCAACATTTAAGAAGTTGTCCTCATTAAAAAAAAGACTAAATGAGACAAAATGGACACACCACAGGGAAATGGAAGCACATGGCAGCTAGGGGTAAATTACAAACAACAGCTACATAAACAGTGAATCGGTTGGGCCAGGTGTTACCCAGATACGAGCCATTTTTCCTTCGCTGTTATCAATAATAAATGCAGTACCCCATCAACCGGACCTCAAGACTTATGCCGACACTGCAACCAGCTTGCTAAATGGACAGAATCTTGCCAGAGCAAGTTTGCGTCTTGAAACCCTCAGCAATTTGGCCATGTGTTTAGGAGAGTTGGCCCCCAAAGGTTCTAGCTGAATCCTCAAGCTCTTCTCTGGCCAGGAGTGCCACTTTATTGTGCCTGGGATATTGGGCGGGTCTTAAAATGAGCCTGCCGCAGTCCCTCTGTGGTCAATGCCCTTGACTACTTTGCTGTTCAAATCCATCTGCACTGGCTTTAAAAGGCTGTCAGCCCAGGCTGGCAGTAAATCTTCCCTCCTGTTCAAAAAGGCTGACAAGAGAGAAGCAGCTTGAGTTTGCACCCCAGCCTTGCAAATGTTTCAGTCCTGCTGAGCTGGCCTTGTCCGACCCTGTGTATTCCTTTATCTCCCCCATGGTGGCCTAATGCGGACTGAACCATGGAGACTGATGGTGCTTTCGTGGTGATGCGGGAAAGAGGGTCAGACTTTATTCCTTGCTCCCCGGACTGATGGCTGCTCAAACCACATGGCCCCTGGCTTTCTGCGTCTTTGTGAAAAATGGTGAGATTTTGCTGGGAAACAGGTTTTTCTGGCTGATTCCCCTTAAGATGGATGTTTTCCTTGACTGAGGGAAGCCAGGGTCTCTCAGGAATGTTTGTAGGCCAAGGAGGTTCAGTAGTGTTTGGAGGAGCCTCGGGATTTGGGGATAGACCTGTTTTTGAACCTGCCTCTTAGGGTAGTCGCTGCCCCAGCTGGTCAAGCAGTCCTCGAAAAACAGCACATCCTCTGGGCATACTGCTTAGCATTTCATGACCAAGTCAGACAGGCAAGCTGGCAGATAGGTGAGCTATGGGTCTAGAGTGAAAATGCCTAGCTTTGGACTCATCCATTCCTGACATTGTGAATAAAACCAGCCAACCTCTCCAACCCTCAGTATCTAGCCACGCGAGGCTGAAGCTTTCTGCTCTATCTCCTGGGGCCCCTGGATGAAGACCTCAGCAAACTTTAAGTGCAGGATGCTCGCAAGCTGTTACTGGTATGATGGAAATTATGCAAATGCGTCTTGGGAGTGAAATTAACTGACATTTGTAAAACATGCAGACATCGTCCTGCTCTCCAGGCTGGAAACGTGTGACTCCTTGGGAGCCCGGGAGGCGGAGCAACTGAATTGTTGTTGTTATAGTTGATGTACAGATAGTCTGCTCTTCAGATGTGTGGGAAGATAAATCGGAGGGCTCCTCACGCTCTGAGGAAGGGCTGGGCATGTACGTGTGGTGGTATAAAGACGCACACTCACATACATTCCAACGCAAGCAGAGTTGACTGTTTTGAGGTGTGTGGTTTTTTTATTTTTTATTTTTAAAGATTTTACATATTTATTTTTAGAGAGAGGGGGAGGGAGGGAGAAAGAGAGGGAGAGAAACATTGATGTGAGAGATACAACAGAGAGAGATACAACATCAGTTGGTTGCTTCTCACACGCTGCCCACCCAGGGACCTGGCCCACAACCCAGGCATGTGCTCTGACTGGGACTCAAACCGATGACCTTTCGGTTTGCAGGCCAGTGCTCAGTCCACTGAGCCAAACCAGCTAGGGCTGGCATTTTAAAAATCACTTCTTGCCTTTGTCCAATCTGCTCTCCTAAAGCAATCCAAGGATGACTTTAAAGTCCAAACCGAAACATCATTTCCCCACCGTGCGATGTACCTTCAATAGCTTCCCATTACTCTTGAGACCAAAAATTTCAAACAGTTCTGCAAGGGTCTAGTCCTGCTCTCTTCTCTGCCTCAATTTGTCTCAAGGTCTCAGTCACTTTTCTCTGCTGCTGCTGACTGAAGAACTTTCCCTAGAGAGCTGTTGCCCCTCTAGACTGGGTCCCGCCCAGAAGGAACACACATGGAGCAGACCGGACCCCAACCTGCAGCTGGGAGCTAAGCCCCAGGAGCAAAGGCTCCCTGTTGATGCCACTGGGGCTTTGTGGTTGTTTGTTTCACTGCAGTAGCTGACCGATACAAGACACCCTGATTTTCTTTTCATCGTTCATTCCTGCCATGATTCCTCTCTTGAGAAGCCCTTTCTGACCTTTCAGGATGGGCATAAACCCTCCGTTAGACACCCTTCATGGCACTTATCAGGGTTGTACCTCTATGGGCTCTTTTCGTTGTTACCTGTCTCTCACCCTAAAGCCCTACGAAGTCGGGAACCCTCTGTCGGGTCCCTAGCACAGGGCCTTTCCAGCCGCATAGTAGAGACTCAGTAACATTTTGTTGAATGAATCGATGAATGAAGGGGTTGAGCACAATTTCTCTAGGTTAAAACTCTTGTGAGTCTAACACGAACAGCTTACGAGACCTAAAACAATGAGTAGAGAAAGAGAATAAAGGCATGAAACAGATAAGGAAAACCTGTACCTAGCAGCATATCCACAAAGGTGACCGCATTCAGGCCAGGGGGACCTGGGGTAGAGAACAAAATGAGATTGGGCTGTGGCATTTGTCACGCATTCACGCATGCTCATGGCGGGCCCTTCGAGTGAGCCACACGACGCCAAGGAAGGCTCCAGGACCGGGCGATCCCTGAGCTGAGTCTTGAAGGTTCTAATGTCAGATTGTGAACAGGGCTAGCCATAGCTATGGAGGCTTGAAGGAGGAAACGAACTCTGGGGGCTTAAGGCACTGTTTCACAAGGAGGGAGTCTTCTGAACCGAGCCGTAGAGATGAGCCGAATGCACCAGGCTGGAGGGGAAAGGAGGTAGTCAAGACAGAGGAACAGCACACAGAAAGAGGGGTGGGGGCATCAGATCATGTAGAAGACGGCAAATGGTTTGATGATACGAACCAGGGAGGGTGCGGTGTGAGTGCCTGGCTGGTTGGCCAATGAGAGTTCATATCAATCGAGCACTTCTCCTGTGCCGTGGTGTTAAACACCCAATGCGTATTATGAGCCTAATCCTAGCCCCACCCACCTTCACCACCAAGGAAGCTGGCGCTCTGGTCTTCCCTGTTTGACGGAGAGGGTGAATAACTTATCGGAGGTCGTGAGGCTGGGAAGCGACAGGGTCAGGATTCAGGGCCAGCCAACCTGGCTGCAGACCGCGTGTCTTAGCCATTAGACAGCTCGGCCAACAGCCCCCGGAACGCTGGCTTTAGCATCAGGACACTGTTCTTGAGCGGGGGCCTGTTCAGTCATGGAAGGTTTAGCCCAGGGAGCACCGTGGCCCGCGGAGGGACCCCTGAGAGCTGGGTTTGGGCAGTGGCTAAATAGAAACAAAAGAAAGAGGCGTGGGGAGAACTGGGGATGAGCCAATCAAGGTAGAGGCCAATTTAACGACGAGCGTCAGCTGGAGTGAGAAGTTCTCGAAAGCGGAAGAGGGGAGATTGGCAGCGTATGGGAAGCTGTGAGATGCTCGGGAAGAGATAAGGAGGATCTAACTAAATACTTGGATGCAGGGGTGGGGGTGAGGGTGGGCGACAGGGGAGCCCGATGACTTCTCTTGGCCAGACCTCGGTGCAGGAGCTAATGGGACAATACCTAGCCCGGGGTTATGGAGCTTGGGTAGGGAGAAGTCAGATGGAAAAGATAGCAGTATCAGAAGGAAAGGCTAATGGAACCACACGGGAGACATTAAAAGGCAATAAATCTGGCAGCTGGATGGTATTTAACCTAGGAATTCTGCAGAGGATGGTTAACCCTTAGAACCCTGCTCACCTGGGGCCAGGGCTGGGCCTCCAGGAAGGGGTCTGGCTTCACCCTGAGATGAATCAGATCCTAGAGATGTGTGTCCGGGCTGGGAGCAGCTCAGGGAGTCTTCGGAGACAGGAGGGAGGCCCCATCAGAGGGAGGCTGGGCCGGCAAAGGGACTCCATCGCCTCTGTCCCTGGAGAGCGTTCTCCACAAGAGCGATGCAGCCCGTGGGGAAGGGAGAACCACAGGATATAATTTATTTACCTACTCCCCGACGAAAGCCTTCCCAGAAGGCTGTGGACGGTAATTCTCTGTAATTATATCTCAGGAGAGGCTCTGTAGGCACTTAGTCATGTTAACTCGTTAGCGCTCACGGCACACCTGGGAGAAAGGTGCATGTGCGGGGGGCTGATGATCAACTTCGCCAGCGAGATGGGGGAAACAGAGGCACCTCTGATGAGAGGAGCAGACTCAGAACCGTGCTTTCCCAGATATCAAGGGCTGAAAGGGAGGAGAGGAAGAGATTAGGCCTCATGCACCGGACTCAGTCTCTCTTCTGCCTGCGCTGTGATCCGAGGTAAGTCCTTCAGCCTCCTTGGGTCTTGGGTTCCTGACCTGCAAAGGAAGAGAGCTGGGTGCAATGGGCTCTGCGTGGTTCTTGACCCCACAGTCTGGTTAGAAGTTGAACCTCCCACCGAGTTACAGAGAAATACCAGATTTGTTGTATGATGATGATGCTGGACTGAGATTAGACTGTAGGTTGAACTGTTGCGTGTTGTCCATATGAGACACTGTAATGGATACCTCCAGACCTTCAGAGGCGCGTAAGTCTAGGATTAGACTCTCCAGTGAACCAAAGCTGGCCTTGAGGGACAGAAGATTTAGGAGACCGGCCTTAGGCCCCACAGCAAATTACTTGGAGGACAGAAAGATGAAGTGATTTCAAGAATGGTTGCAAAAATTCCTCCCAGGTTCCTCGGCACTGTGTTTTTGTTCCGCCTTCCACCAAGAGGTGGGTGGGCTCTGTTTCCCCCTTCCTTAAGTCTGGGCTGACACTGTGACTTGCTTTGACCAATAGGACATGGTAGAGATAACATCTAAGTCTGTCATCTAAGGCTGGGCCTTAAGACAGCCTACAGTTCTGTTCTTACCTGCTGGAGTCCAGGTGCCACAGACGGAAGCCCCAACTCCCTGCCGTCTAATGGGAACACGTGCGAGGACTCAGGGCCCAGCCTTCAGCTGGCTGCTGAGCTCCAGACACATGGGGGAGGCTGCCTTGGGAAACTTCACCCCCAAGACTCTGCAGGAGCAGCCCAGTGGCCAGAAAGAAGGTTCCGTGGTTCTCTGAGCTATTGCATTTGAGGCGACTGGTTTCAGAGCAATCGGTCACTGGCATAGTGAATACTGTAGGTGTTTTGGCCTCTTGGAATCTTGGTTTTTCTTGTTTTTTGATCCAAATGCTGGTGCCTCCTGCTCTTGACCCAGGTGACAGGAGACACACGTAAGCTCCGTCCATTCACCTTGAACAGTTTCAACTTGCCTGATGAAAACAGCCATGACAATTCTTCATGAACCATGAAGCAATCCTAGTGTGTTGATATGTTGACTGTTGTATTTTTTGCTTGCTTCCTTACTTATTGGGTTAAGGACAGGAATTGAGAGGAGGGAAGTTAGAGAAGGGCATGGGAAGAGACTCGAGCCCAAGGATTTACTGAGCACCTACTATGATCTAGGGGCCATGTGATTTGCTTTCCACCCACTGTCCTGTCCGCTCCACAGTCCTAGAAGGAGGACATTGTTCCCGCTGTACAGATGAGCAAATGGAAACTCAGGAGAGCTAAGTGGCCTCCTAGCCAGGCCGTAACAGGGTCTGAGCCATTCTCTAGACTGTCCATTCTTCGCACCGGCCTGACTGAGCTTGTGCAGAGAGCTGGAGAGAGGTGGCCGCTGAGCCCATGAAAGACCTCTTGGCTTCCTCTACTTTCCCTTCGCCTGAAACTGGTTTGGGGAGAGACGTTAGAAGCCAGGCACTACCCTTTCCAGCTCCATCTCTGACTTCAGATCAGGCAAGGTCAATTCATACCAGACCGTTCAACCCGGAAGAGTTTAACACAAGGGCTCTTTCCAAGGGGTGAACGGGGTTAAGGGCGTCAGCAAAGGACGTGAAAGCTCTCTGGAACCATCACCGCCCCGAGGGCTGCGGGGTGCCAGAGGTGGGGCAAATGGAGGCAGTGAGGGTGGGAACCATGGAGACAGACTGCCCAGCATGAGCTATGGGCATGACATGTCACTTTCAGGGAGGGGCAGGGGACAGACACCCTGACATGGCCTCTCAACCCACCCTCCCTCCTGTCTGCTGCCAGTGCCTTCTATAAGCTGAGCCCAGTCAGAAGCCAGAGGGGGGTGGGGGGAGGGCGGGACACTATCAGCAGGGGTCTCCCCCCCTCCCACCACCAGGCAGAGCACGGATCTCTGTGTGTGTGTGTGCGCGTGTGTGTGCGCGCATTAGGGTAGTGGGGAGGGGGAGGGGGACTAAGCAGCACAGACTTAACCTGGTCCCCTGTCCTCTTTGAGCTCCTATTAGGGACACGGCCAGTGACCTTGAGACTGCTTTCTGCAAAGAAAGGGGACTCTTGGGTGCATTTCAATAGGTGCACTGGGTGTTTCCTGGAACCGTGGTGTGCTCACCAGGCCCTGTGCAAAACACTCTCTTCACCTGTCAACGCCCAGATAGGCTCAAGTGTGTGGCTGTCGCACTTGGAGAGGAATTTGGAGCGGGTGCATCTGCAGCCACTCAGAGCTCCTCTTTTATCAAGAGCCTTATTTTAAAGGTTGTATTTATTCGCTTGATTAGTGGATTTTATTACTTACCAGTGGTGACTTGGGGGATGTACTATCACCTCTCTGGGTCTCGGTCTTGTCATCTGTAAAACGGAGAACCGTAATGAGGATTAAGGAAGCATGACCACAGACAGAACGGCGTCAGGCGCCCGTGAAGCACACAGTGATGGAGAAGTCTTTTCCTTCTTCATCTCCTCCTCTCCCTTCTTTTCTTCCTGTCACGGGGGATGGACCCGCGGATCAGCGAAAAGAACAGAAAAGCTGTAACGTGGACGTCTTTTCACCAAGTTAGATAACCACGAAATCGGAAATCGTGAAATTCCTAATTTATTGAACGTTTTCCCCGTGCGTGCCCTTGGTATTTTCGGTTTCTGACCTGCACAGAGCCCCGGGAGGTAAGTGTTTCTCTGTCTTCCGTGGGAATCAAGAAAGTAAGGCTCAGGGATTAGCTCTGTCCAGGGCCACTCACGGAGAAAAGGGCAGAACCAAGACAGAGACCTCAGGGGCCACCTGCCGAGTGCGAGGTGAAGGAATGCGAAGCCACTGGAAGACAGGATGCTGCTCACTGCCTTTGAACACCGTGTGACCAGATAGTCACTCACACCAAGCCACATTCCCTGTACACCATGTGACTAACGAGGAGGTGAGAGATGCCGCAAAGAGCAGGGGGGCTTACGAGTGGGTGCCCGGTGGGCGTACATAACAGAAATGGGTTTCTCCCACTTCTGGAGCCTGAAGTTGAAGATCAAGGTGCTAGCTGGGTCGGTTTCCCCTGAGCCTCTTTCCTTGGCTTGCAGGTGGCTACCTTCTCCTTGTCTCTTCACACAGTCACCCTTTTGTGCACGCTCTGGTGTCTCTCTGTGTGTCCTAATCTGTTCTTTGGAGGACACCAGTCAGACTGGATTAGGTGCTGCCCTAAAGACCTCATTTAACTTAATCACCTCGTAAAAGGCCCTGTCTTCAAATACAGTCACATTCTGAGGGCTTCTAGTTAGGATTTTGGGAGCGGAGGGGGACACAATTCAGCTCATGACAAACATCTTTAGAATATTTTTTTTTAGTTCCAAAATTATAAGAGGTTGAAAGTTTGGAAATTGCCAGTAATCCACTGTTTTTGACCAATAAAAATGGCGATTTTATTTGCAACCTGTCCTGGGTTCCTTGAGGAGGCAAATGGGCAGCATCACAACGTTGCCCTGTGGACACCAGTGACAGGTGTGCAAGAAAAATGGCACACGGGGAAAACGAAACCGGCTCAGACCTCTTTCACGTCTAGAATAGAGTCTCTTTTGCTATTAGACAGGCTACGTTTTTCTTTTCAGGCTACAAATCTTCCTTGTCCTTCACACACACGCACACACACACACACACACACACACACACAGGTTGTGTGTGGCGTGTATCCAACCTGTGTTTCTTGCCAGATAGCAGTTCATTTTCTCGTTAACTTCCTTCCTCTTCTCTCCCCCAGATAATCTGAGCCCCACAGAGGATTTGTTATGGGGAGAGCAGACAAGCTTACCTGCATAGTTAGGGCTGTAAGGGTCTAAGCATCTTACACAGATAAATAACTTTGCCCTTAGGACAGTCCTGTGAAGGAGGTACTGTCATTATCCCCATTTCGCAGATGAGTAAAGTGAGGCATTGAGAGATTACATAACTTCCCTCGAGTCATACAAACTAGCAAGCGGTAAGGCTGGCCTCGAGCCCGGGTGGGCTGGTTCTAGAAGCTGTGTTTTTAACTGCTACTCTCTGCCACCTTGTGCAGGATGCCTGAGTCCAGTTGGGGATGTCAGAGTGAGGACACGATGAGCTTCATTCAGTTCAGACATGTCACGGAAAGCAGTGGCAAGAATTTATTTTGCAGCGTTCATTCAATCCCTGTGTCTTAGACTAGGGTTTTCTCCAGTTCTTATAGTCTCTTAGCAAATAGCATTATCTATGGCCTCTTTTCTAGGGGACTGGAAGTGACAGCTGAGACCTGCTTAGCGATATGACATAGGGGAATTTGAGAGCACGGGCTCAGAGGTCGGTGATAGTAACACCCGTCTCGTGGCGTGATGGAAGGGACGAGTGAGAGAGCTCGTGGGAAGAGGTTGGCGCGGTGCCGGGCCCCGCCTTCGAAGGTGCCCGGCGTGGCGGTCACAGTGGGCCTTCTGTTGTTTTGAGGTCTGTAAGTTCCTAGGACTAGTATATAAATTCTATGGTTTGGGGTACCTGATGGAACTCGTTACTGCAGGAAGGGAAGGGGCAGATGAAGGGAGATTTTTCAAAACACTTACATAAATAAGCCAGGCATCCTAGGGGGCGCCTGACAGACATCATCTCGTAATCTTTGCAAACAGCTCTAAGGATGCTGACACCCATTTTGCAGACGCGGAGACTGAGGCTCGTAAGTGGACTTGCTCAAAGGTCACTCAGCTACCAAAGGGTAGATTTGGGTTTCCGACCATGTGGTTTGTGTCTCTCTTACTTAAAGCCTTTCTCTAAAGTCTAACTTCCCTCTCCACTTTAGCATTTCTCTTGACAGGCAAACGTGTTCCAATAGCTCTGAAAATGTTTAAAATGGGGGCATAATTTATGCAGAGTAAAATTCAGCTATTGCGGTGAAGAGTTCTGTGAGTTCGATAAATGTGTACGGTTCTGCCACCACCACCATGACAGAGATCTAGAACATTTCCATCAGCAGCCCCCCCTCCCCAAATTCCCTTGTGATCCTTTTGAATCAGCCCCTCTTCCCCCCACCTCTGAGCCCCCCGCCGCTCCTGCCCCAGAACACTACTGATCGGTTTTCAGAATGACACACTATAAATGGAACCATACACTATGTAACTTTTGGTGTCTGGCTTCTTTCATAATGCATCCAAATATCTTTAGTCCAAAAATAAAACAAAACCATATAAAAGCTATTTCCTTTTTCCTCACATCTTCTTCTTGCTAGTACCCCATTTTTTTAAAAAAACCTTTATTTTTTATTTTTATTTTTTTGCTCTTTTCAGAGTGACGTTCCTTTATAAAGTGTCCTGGACATGCTAGCTTTACTTCCTCAGTCTCTTTCATGCTTCCCAACTCCTGAGTCTAGTGTCTGATCCCATCAGGCCTCTGAAATGGAGAAGCAGCCACCAGTGGTAAGGCCGGAGCCCAAGCCAATGGGCTGGCTAGCTCCTTTGCCAGAAGTGCTCTCTCCCTGGGCTGCTGCGCGTCTCACGCCTTCACATCCTTCAAGCTTTTGCTCACACGCCCTGTTCTCACTGAGGTCTCTGCTGTCCACTCCGTTCCAAAACCACAACCGTCCCTCTCCTCACCCCTCTTACCTCGCTCTCATTTCTATCATAGCCCTTCTTGCCTTCTAACAAGCCACGCGATGCCCTTACTTCTCGTGTTTATTTTTTAAATGATCTTTGTCTTCATATTCATATACAAACTCCGTGGACATTTTTGTTTATTTTGTTCATCGATGTCTCCCTGGAACCTGATAGTGTGCCTAATGCATAACCAGCTTTCAAAATAGCCCCGGAATAAATGAACAGATCAACTCCTCCCTCCAGACGGGGAGCTCATTCCATCACACAGGGAGGTTTCTCTGGGTGCCTCTTCCTGTGTCTGTCCAAGGGGGCCGGTTGACATCATCTCAGCCGACATCTTCAGCTTCCTCGGAGGGTCAGACCCGATAATGGATGTAAAGCGTCGGGTAACAGAGTGTTACGCTGGTGTCCGTGAGCATGATCCCTGTTATTTATTCCCGCAGTCCCAGGGAGGGGCACTCTCCTTTGCTTCCTTTTTGTGTTTCTCAGTATGTCCTCCTGGATGGCTTTCAACTCCTTCCCCAAAGCTTCGTCTTTCCCATCCAGGCGCGCCGTGTGGCTGCTCCATCATTTATAGTGTCCGCCGAATAATTGAATTGTTATCGGTCTGGAGGAGGTGCGGGAGGGGGAGACACTTTTGCTAAATTATTTCTCTTTGGATAATGTTCATCTCCTGCCTAGTGGTGATTTATTTCTGCTGTTGGCAGTCTTGCTTTCTGGAAATTAATTCTTTCATTGGAATGGAAAGGGAAACTGATAGTGGCGGGTTACGTGTACCGTGCGGGGTTCCTTTTGGACACGAGTTCTAAGTGAGGCATCGGTTTGCGTTTCTTGGGGGAGAAGGAGTAGGTAATCTGGGTGTTGAGAATCTCAGGGGGCCCCGTCTCGCTCCCCGCCTCCGTCTCCGCTTCACAGCACGTCCTAACCTCTTGAATGTGGTGGGCCTACGTGCCTGGTCATTTGCTATGTGTAAGAGCACATCCGCTTCCAGGACAACCTTTGGCAGGTGTTCATATACACATTTGAGGCTCGGATTGCTGGAGGTCACTGTACTGGTTATCTATGGCTCCACAACAAACTTCCAAAACCGACCTGAAGGCTGGTGTTTTCACACATCTGGCACTGGGGCTGGCTGGCTCAAAGGCGGGGCGCGGTGCGCGGGCCCCTGATTGGAAGGACTCCACGAGACCTCTTGCTGCCACTTGGGATTCCCCACATCGGGGCAGCAGGGCTGCAGGTAAGACTGTCTTGGGATTGAACACGGAGAACAAGAGTCCCAAGAGAATCAGCTGGAAGCCAAATGGTCCTTGGCAGCAAGGAATAGCCCCCAATGGCTTAAAGTAAATTTTTTTTTTCATGACAAGAACTCCAAGAGTAAAGAGAGTGAGTTAATCTGATGGCTCAAAGAGTCAAAAAAAAAAAACAACCCCACAAAAAACCTAAGTTCTTCCTGCCTTTTTCCGTTGCCATTCTCAGCAGATCAGTTCCGTTCTTACTTAGGTCACCTCTCCTCATAGTCACAAAACGGCTCTCCAGTTCCAGGCATCACATCCAGATACAACATTTAGCAGAAAAAGAGGGGCAATTTCTTCCTCTGCGACTTTTTAATAACAGAGGAAATCTCCCCTAGAACTTTTCCCCAACCCGCCTCTGCTCGGCCCAGCAGTCCTCTTGTCATCGGACTGACTCCTAAAAACATCCATGACAAAAGGAATGGTGTCATCATGACTGATTTAGATTAATGATGATTTGCTCCCAAGTCACATGAGGACAAAGTAGGCCCCCAAACAAAGAGAAAAGAGGACCTTTGCTGACATGAAGATGAGGAATACAGTACGGGTGAGATGCCTTTTGGGGAGACAACTGAATGGAGAACCCTCATGTTTTGGGAAGCTTCTAGCCTTTCCAGCCAGAACGCTACATTGTGAGCCCAAGTTCACTTTCTCGACTATGAAATAATCAGAGGTGATACGTACTCAGGGTTCGCTCTGCACTGGGCACGGTTATTAAGCACTTTGCATGTATTGACTCATTTGATCCCTACCGCAATCCTATGAGATGATTACTAAATAATAGTAACCGCACTTTATAAATGGGGAAACCGAGGCCTAGAGAAGTAAAGTAGCCAATTCCATGCATCCTGGCTAGGAAGTGGCAGAGCCAGATTTGGAGCAGGGAGTTCTGCGTCCAGAGCCCTTGCTTAAAGGCACTGCGCTGCACTTCTCTCATTCGGGAATGGGAACGAGGGGCCAGAAAGAGAAACAACCATACCCTTTGAACAGAGGGAAAGGGAACCTGGTACGGCTAAGCACAGGACCAGCCCCTGACAGGTGCCCTTGGTAGATGTCTCGCCACCTCAGAGAGGTAAGTGGGAAGCCCAGGTCCTGTGAGTGCCAAGTGCAGCACCAGGATTTAGTCTCACGTTCAGATCACAAGGCTTCTCCCAACACGTTTAGCTCGTGGTGCAGGTCCGTCCAAGTCCGAAGGCCTGAGAGCCAGGGGCGGATAATGGAAGTCCCCGTCAGAATCCAAAGGCCCGAGAATCAGAAGTCCCAGTGTCTGAGGGCAGGGGAAGACAGGTGCCCCAGCTCCGGGGAAGACAGGTGCCCCAGCTCCAGCGAAGAGCAAATTCTCCCTGTCTCCACCTGTTTGTCCTATTCAAGTCCTCGGCAGATTGCACGGTGCCCACCCACATGGGTGAGGGCGGTCTTTTCCCAGTCTGCTAATTCATGTGATACTCACAGACAGTGTGTGTCTGGTGATGTCCCCCGAGGTGACTGACCCAGAGAAGGGCAGGGCCAGAGGCCTCATGGATGGGGTCTGAAGGGATTCTAGTAAGGAGAGGTCTCAGGCAGGGTCAGCTTCTGCTGCAGCACAGAGAGCTGGCCCCTGGGACAGGGGGATGGAGAGATGAGGACATCTGCCCCCTTCTACTTCCTTACCAATTGCCCAAAGCAGTGCAACAGGCCAGTGGGTGGTGTCCAGCCTCTCTCCCCAGTCCTGGTCGTCTGAGAGGGCCACACACAGACACAGACAGAGGACAGAGGTCTCTCTGAAATGGACAGTTAATTGTCTCCAGGCCAGGGAGACCTGAAGGATTAGGGCTTTCCGGACTGGACCGGGGCCCATGGGAGGCAGAGACCTTGCCCCCACCCCCCGGCCACTCTCATTTCCTTGCCAGCTCTCCAGAAATCCAGGCCAGTTTCAAAGCCTGAGGCTGCAGGCTGCCCGAGCATGGGGTCACTTCCGAGGTCACTGGCCGGACAAGCAGGTCAATTTAGCAGGAAACCTCCATGTAAGTGGTGCTGGCTGAGTCAGGGTTCTGAACACAGGGGCTCTGGCCTCTGCGGCAGGAGAGGTCTTTGCACTTATTTGACACCTGGGGAGCCTGAGTCTCGTGGAAGCTAGTATTTATGGAACATGTACACTCACCCACAGACAGATGCTTCATAACTGTATGTACGTGCCAGACGCGATGGAAGGCACTTCTAAATAATTACCATCCGCAATCCTCACAACCCTGAGGACATTTTTTTTTTTTTTACAAATGCCTAGTTTAATAATTCCTTTTTTTTTTTTTTTTTTTTTACACATTCCCATTCAATAGATCGCCGTGTAACAGATGAAAATACTGAGCCTCAGAGTGCTAAGAGGCTTGCTCGGCGCCACTCAGCTGTGAAGGGTCGGGCAGGACTTGAACTCTGCTGTGGCCTGCACGCCCTGCTCGCCTCTCCATTTAACCTTGAACCTGAAGGGCGGCCTGATAACAGGTCTCCTCTCTCACCTGGCTTCCCGGTCAGGGCAGGAGGGAGCGCGGCCCTCCTCCCTCGACCCACCCAGCCACCCACCTGAGGTGCCATTAAAGTTAATTGTTTTTACTGCCAGTTTAACATAGTCTTGTAAATCTTTTTACGATGTGGCCCAGGAACACCTAGCTGTGTGTGGAACTTGGGGACAAAATGAAGTCTGAACACAGAGGCTTGGGCCCCACAACTACCTGGAGGCTGTAGGATGGGGGTGCCCTCGCCTCTCCAGGGATACTCTCTTCCCCTACCCTATGTTGTCTGGGTGAGTTTTCTCCCAGGTGAGGCTATGATGTGTCCGGAAGGCCAAGATCCTTCACTCTACCCGCACTGGCTGCATAGGTATTTCTCTTGACCCTAGATTGTGGAACCCTCTGGAAGAGCCCCTTCAACAATGGCGCGAGGTCCTGGAGCCTTTGGAAAGTTTTGGGGGGACCCTAGTGAAGATAACAATGCCCTGGGGGATCCAGGTCTCGCCCGGCCTCGGGCAGGCTGAGGGGCTGGACAAGCACTTCAAGCTGAGCCTTAGGGATATGAAGGGTGCACCTTCCAGGGGGCGGGCCTTCCTCTTTCTTCCGTTATCTGTCTAGAGAGCCCAGCCATTTCCTACTGTTATCTTTAAAACAGTCTGTGCCAGGTTAGTGGCGAGGAAGACCCTGGTGGCTGATCCTTGGGCCGACCTTGGCTTTCCCGTGGAAGACGTTCCCTGCAACTCCCCTCCCTGCATCTCAGTGCCTGGGATCGCCACTTGAGGCTCCAGGAAAATGGGGATATTGTTTTAATTTCTCAGGTTGTTGCTATATACAATGGACTGTTACTTCTAATGTACCCAAAAAAGGGCCAGGCTCTCACAAAACACCTGTAAACGCTGACGTCTTGGACAACCGTGATTAAGTCCAAATATTTATGAGGCACTTATTGCGTGCAAGCCTTGTGGTGGGTGCTGGGGAGGGGATACAGAGAAGGCTGGCGTCTTCGGCTTGACCGGGCTTTTAGTCTGGGAGGACGCATTACATTCAGATCCGTGAAGAGAAAAACCTAGGGTCTGTGCAGAAGGTAGAGCGGTCCCTCTCCAAAGTGTTCGGCTACCGCTGCACCAGCAACACCCAGGACCCCATAGAAATGCAAATTTCGGGCCCCACCCAGACCTACGCCTCTAGAGCGCTGTGGGGTGGGGCCGGGCAACCTGGTTTTTAAGGAATTCTCCAGGTGGTGCGGTGCTCGCTAAGCTTGGGAACCTCTCCTACACGGGCACTGGCTTTGCACGAGGAGGCTTAGGTTTGTATTCCCATGTTGGCGGAGAGGCTTTGGCCAAGAAATTGTAGGACGCTCAGAAGGGGTGGGAGGAGGAGGAGAGGGTATGGAGTAGGGAGCCGGGGAAATTGGCCCCAGCCGGGTGCGGATGATCACCAGGGCAATGTCGTTAACAGAGCATCGGAGTTAGAGGCCGAATTTCTCCAGCGGGCTGGACCCCTGGGCTCGACCCAATTCGGGGAGGGCAGAAAGGCGTCTCTGATCGCGCCCACCTGTCAGCTCTGGGTTCAGGCCAACTCGGGCTCTTGCAGGCTGCCTGCCCTTGGGGCACCCTAACCTTTCCCAGCCTCGATTTCCCCCATCTCGCGGGATCGCTGTGGCTCCAGTGGGGGCTGGAACCTGCAGAAGCGCCTAGGAAGCTGCAGAGCCCCGCATCAGGACCCACTTTCCGCAGGGCTCAGGTCAGTGGTGCATAGAAAGCATTCTCTCCAGTGGGTCGACTCCCAAGCGAGAGAAGTTGGCTCGGGCACTCGCGGGCAGGGGGCTGCCCGGAGCTGGCGCGGCTTGTGAGAACATTCCGCTCAGGGCTGCACGAGGCAGTGCCCGCTGGGCACGAGGTTAATATCCAGGCTTTTCTCTAAAGCGTCTGGGAATCATCTCGCGAATAACGCATGGGTGTCTGAAAAGCTAATGAACCTGACAAGGGGCTGAGCGAGGGGACTTGGATGGAGGAGCCTTCCCCATGCGCCCAGCGGTGCGCAGGGCTGTCCCGGCTCAGAGCACACAGCGCTCGGCGTGGCGTGGGGAGTCGCCACCAGCCTTCCGCCAATTGGAAGGAGATGGCGATGACTGGACAAGAGGAAGCGGGAGGAGGGTTTGGAGGGGAGCTGCCTTGATCCTACTTTGGAGGGTCCGATAGGCTTTCCAGGCGGTCTCTGAGTAAAGCCCGAACGTTGCCCGACCTCCAATGAAGGACCCAGACAGTGCATGATCCAGCCCCTGCCTACCTCTCACGACTCGCCAGCGAGATCCAGTTGGGAGTGGCTGCCCCAGACCCCAGGCCTCCCCCGTTAGAGGAGATGGAGGCTGGGCCAATTCCCCTCTTTCAGACCCATCATCGGAGCAGCCGGGGGTGGGGGTGGGGGGACCAGCGGCCTGTCCCTGCGGCCACTGCCCGTCCCCTCCCCCGCGCCCCTGGCCAGGCTTTGAAGAGCGAGTTTTACGAACTTTTCCATTTTCCTAATGGAGGCGTGTTTGTTCTTCTCAGTCACCTCACTTTTTTTTTTTTTTTTTTTTTATGAGCTTCAGAGCTGATCTGCACGTTCTTCCCTCCGTGTAACTTAAACTTGAACTCTCCCCGGAGCGGCCTTTTCCCTCTTGTTGCCTGCCAAATCGTTTGAAGGCTGGGAGAACATTCTTCCTCCCTCCGGTGCCCGCGAATCTCGATCTACACCCGCGAGGGAGGCGGAGGCGGTCACCCGGAGAGTGCCTGTGGGTTGGAGCCTTTCCGCAGACGCCTTTAGACCAGTTGGAAGGACGAGTTGGAGGAGGGGAGGCAAAACATTCGAATAACTGCCTCCCCCACACCCCCCCAGCCCCTCTTCTTAAGGTTTACGATGTTTGTGTGTGTGTGTTAACGTCCCCTGATTTATATTTGAAGTCTTGGGAAGGAAAGTAGTCGCACGTGGCTAAGGGCTCAGAGGAAGAAATCTTGCTAAGCGCCCCACGCTGTTCTTAACATGGATGGCCATGCTCATTTTTAGCCCGTTTCCTTGGCAAGGAGGTGTGATCCCCATTTCGCAGATGAGGGAAACTGAGGCTGAGCCATGCGGTCATATGTCTCTCAGTCACTCAGTTGGGATTCAAATCCAATTTCAAGTGAACACTATTCATAACAAAAATTTACTATTATATATAGGTTAATATAACATTAAGTACTTATACCAACTGCCCTTAATTAAGAACCTACTATGTGCCAGGCACGTTGTTGTAAGCCGTCTACTCATTCATTTCTCACAAATATCTCTCACATGTCTTTATGAATTATCCACTTTCCACATGACAGATGGGGAAATCGAGGCTCAGAGTAGTTGTCACCAGCCGGAAGTCACACAGTGAGGAAGAGCTGGAGTCAGGATTTGAACCTAGGCTCCAGCCTTCCTAACCACTAGTATTTAGGCCTCTGGGAGAGTCTTTCCAGCCTCTCTCCTGAGTCACAGGAGAAAAATCCCAGGCTTTCTGGACCCTGGGCTGCATGTGCCTCCCAAGGTCACTCTGGGGACAAACAGGGAGATGGGGAGGAGGACGGGGAGGGGGGGTTACATAAGGCGGTGACTTCAAAGGCAGCCACCGGCGGGGTGGGGTGTGTAGCCTTGGCCCTGGGCAGCTAGCCTGGGGCACCAATCTGAAAGCCCAGGGCTATCTACCCCCCATTTGTGACAGCAGCGCCTCCTCTTAGCCCAAGGACAGAGCGGGCAGCCAACGGGAGTACACTGGGGCAGGACTGAGGGGGCAGGCCTTGAAACTGAAGGTGGAGGGGGACACTGATGAGGTGTGGTTAATGAGTGAAAATAATAGGAACCAGCATTAACTGAGCACCTATATGCTATTTGGCATAAGTAGGTCTTTTCTCATGTGAATAGTCCTACAGGTAGGGACTTCTAATTATTCCATTTAAAGGGCACAGAGAAGTTAAGCCATTTGACCAGCTTCACAGAGCCAGCAAAGCTGTGAGTCCAGACTCCAGTGGGGAGGGGTCTGGCTCTCGATGCGGGCTCACTCCATGTAAAATTGGCACCGCCTGGGGAAGTGGGGCCTGACTGTCTCTGGTACAAGCTACAGAGCAGAAGGGCCAGGTGTGAGGATGGTAGACCCAGCCACCCTCCTGCTGGGAAAATTGAGGCCTGGTGAGGGTGGAGCATGACCCTACATCAAGGCAGGAGGGGAGATAGAAGTGGGACCCAGGGCGGGCTGGTGCACTTGCCGCAGCTCGGAGGGAAGAATCAAGGGACAGAGTGGCCTGAAGCCAATCTTGGGTTCCCTTTAGTCCTAAACTTACTCTATGATTTTGCAAGTTGGTCGACCTCTCTGGACCTCAGTTTCTCCAGCTGCACGATCATGGTGGTACAGGGTTAGAATGTCTGATTGCGAAGTCATGGGTGATTTTAACATTCTGAGCAGCTCAGGAGGTCACAGCCAGAAAGCAGATTCAGGGCCAAACAGGGCCAGTTCCCCAACCCGGGGTTCTGTGGAGTCAGCTGTCCCAGGCCTCTGGAGGGTGGACGGAACTGGGACCCTCACTGGGTCGCTGAAGAAGGACCCTTTCTTTGGAGGCACCCCAAAGACCTCTCGATCCCAGCCCAGGGATGGCTTCTATGGGCTTTGACGTGAGAAGTGGAATATAACCCCACCCCTGGGGTTCCCCTGAGGCCTCCTTTTTTGCAGGACCGCTGAGTCCAACCACGGTGGGGGACCTAGGGGGTGAAGGACTTGGCTGGAGTAATGGGCTTGGCCTGGGGGGTCTCTAAGATCAGAAGCGAAGTGCGCTAATAACCTGCGTTGTCCAACCAGAGCAACTCACGGGAGTCTCAGGCCCACGTAGTGATGGCACCTCCCCGCTCAACCCGCTCTCCTCCTCCCCATCCTTATCACTGCTTTATTTACGGGCTGTACTTCTTCTAGCTCCTACTGTAAGTGACCTGTGTTGCAATTTATAGTATAAAGTCTGAGACTCAGAGAGGTGAAGACCCTTGCCCAAGGGGCTGGGCCAAGAAGTGGCCCAGAGACAGAGAGGGGAGCAGATAAGGAGAGTCGGCAGGCAGAGGGGGAGGGGAGGGGCGCCTGCTGACACAACTTGACAAAAAGGAGGAAACTCCCCTTGCGCGCGAGGCTCTCTGCCTGAAACCTAGCGCGGAGTTGGGGGATGGCGGACACCCAAAGCCAGACTCCCAGGAAGTGGGCTGTTCCCGCAGCGAGGGTCTCCGTCCCTGCAGATGTGCGCTGATGAACGCTCAGAGACTGATTTACGGAGATACCTCCCTTCCTGGTGACTCAGTGGGGGAGCTGACCTTTTCACTAGGGAGATCTCAAGGTTTCCTTATATTGCAGGAAATGGGAGGGTGAAGATGCCCAGGCGGGAGCTGTGCCCAGGGGGCAGATGAAGGTGGCCCCGGGGGCCCAGCTGGGAAGAGCACGTCAGTGCATCAGCCAGCTGCTGGATAAACCACTGTCCCTGAGGTTAGAGTCAGGTGAGGTCTTGGCCAGTATTCAACAGACCCAGAGATGGGCTCTGACTTGGCCAAGGCCACTTGAATCAGGGGTGGCATCAGGCCACCAACCTCCTGGAACTTGCCCTTCCCCAGCGGTGGGCTGTCCAGGGGATTGCTGCGTCCGGGGGCGGGGAGAGGGGCAGGGAAAGAAGTGGTGGTGAGGGCGTCGCCTAAATGGCCCCAGGGGTCGCGTGGGGGGCCGTCCAGCTCTGCCGCTCATCCTCTGTCTGGGTACTCCTGGCAGCTCACATTTTTCTTGCCCTGCTTGCGGGGGCCAGGGAAGAAGGAAGAGAAAGCAGGGCCTGGAGGGAGATGAGGGGGTGGGGGAGCGGAGGGAGGGAGCAGCGAACAAAGGGGCCAGAGCCGGATCAGGCCGGGCCGCTGAGTGACGATCCCCAGGCCAGGGAGGCGGAGCTGCTGGGGGGAGGCTTAGGGGCGGGGCGCAGGCGAGGGCGGAGAGACCAGCCCTGGGTTCAGAAATAGACTGAGAGAAAAACTCGCAGGAAAGAGAGATGGAGGGAGACGCAGACAGGGAGAGGCAGCAAAAAATAGACCCAGAAAGAGAGAGAGGAGGAATCATAAACCATGAGAAAGGGAGAGAAGGAGCAAATTGAGAGAAAGTAAAGATTCAGAATCGTTACAGAGACAAAAAGACACTGTTAATGTGTGTGCATGTGTGTATGTGTGTGTGTGAGAGAGAGAAAGCGAGAGAAGAACCAGTCAATGTGATTTGTAACCAACAGTGGACAGAAAACCAAATCAATGTATATTAATTTCTGTGGCTGGGCTCTGTGTGCTGTGGGTCCCTGACGGTCCCATCCCAATGAGTCTTGAGTTGGGGACATCTGCCCCTCAGGTTCCAGCTTAATGGGCTTTGGCCATATTTCATAATGGGGTTAGTTTCCTTTCAGAAAAAGTGGCTTTTGGAGGTAGTGTTTCCTGACCTCCCAGCCCCAGCACCCCCATCTTCAGTTTTGAAATTTCACCCACGCTGTCTGCAGAGGGCAGATCCTCCAACAGACGCTCCCTGGGAGCTCAGAGAATTCACATCCGGCTGCAGGGACACACATGCATGCACACACACACATGTGTACAGGGTCACACAACCTCCTCGAGATCAAGCATCCTCGCCACATATGTGTGCATACACCCTCATGAAAGACCACCAGGCACACATGCACATGCTTCACTCAGTAAAGCACGCACATGTCAAAACAAATGCATTTGACATTTGTTAAGCATCTACCATGTGAAGAACGCTGGGCTGGGCATTAAAGATAGAAAGAAAAACAAGAAAATGAAAGGGCCTCTGTCAGGTTCCCCAGGGCACACTGCCGACAGAGTGAGCAGGAGGAAGGTTGTAAGGGCTCAGGATCCAGGGCACAGGGCCCACCCCCTCTCTCTGTCTTTGGGGATGTCGAAAGTCAGGGTCTGTGGCATGGTAGAGAGGTCCAGCTGCGCCACCCCCCACCCAGTGTGGCCAGGTGAGCTTGGGGCAAGCTTAGGGCCACCAAGAATATAGATTCTGCCCTATTTTCACCCAAAAAGTACCCCGATTGAGCTGAGAGATCAGATGGCTGGAGTCCTGTCCCTCCATCATGTCTCAAAACTGACCCTGATAGCCGTTTCTTTGAGGAGTCAGGCAAGAGGTCTATCTGCCTCCTACCCCCAAATGGGGGCTCCGTCCTCTTCCCCAAAGGGGGTCCTGTGAGGACTGGGGCAGCAGCTTTTGTTTCTTATTGTATATGCCCCAGGAATCTGGGGGGATGTGCGTTTCCTTCTTCCTGGTCGAGGGTAATGACAGTACCCAGTTGCCGCCCCCACACCCAGATTCCCCAGTGGTCTTTCCTCCTTGTTCATCAGACATCCCAGTGACCGTAGCAGCAGCCAGCATTCACCGAATACACGCCACACGGTGGCTGCTGTGCCGGGAACTTTGCAGCTGTTGCCTTGCGGGAGGCTCGGAACAGCCCAGTAACACAATGGCTGTGACTCCCATGGCGCAGAAGACAAAACTGAGGCCCTGGGAAGCCAAGGCATTTGCTCCAAATCCAACGGCAAGAAGTTACACCCTGGGCAGGCTGACACCAGAAGTCTTAAGATTTTCACTGCTGTCCATCCTGGTCGCAAACAGTTCTGAACTCTCTCTGCACCCTCCAAAAATGGATAAGACGTGTGCATGTGTGTGCATGTGTGTGAGTGTGCGTGGGTGTCGTGAGTAGGGTAGGTTCCAGGGGTCAGCCGGGAGCTTCCTGGGATCCAAATGGCAGAGGTCCAGGCCAGGGAGAGCTTCCCAGGAGAGCAGCCGTTTCCTGTGATTGCAGTGGGGCCTTGCCCAGTCCCACCAGCTCACTGAAGATCGGCTCTGGTCCTGCGGCAGGATTGCAGGGTGGAGAATCCGCGCCCAGCCTGCCTGCCCTGTAACAAGATAGTTTATATTACATTGCCGAGCAGATATAAAACTACTGAGTCAAACATTGCAAACAGATGCCTCCAGCCAGGGCCCAGGGTCCCAGCCTGATGCTCTTTCGAGCACTTTGGGAGGGGACAAGCTGGGAGCCTGGTGCCTCCAGGCCCTGCTGGTCGGGGTGGGGGTCGCTGCTGGAACTGAAGGTTTGGGGGCCACTGCGGGGCTTCAGAAATGGAGCAGAGAAGAAATAATAGAAGGAAAGGGCCATTATCTTTTTTTTTTTAATTGACTCTCTTCCCCTGTCCCTTCCAACCTGGTGACCTGTAAATTTCTTGATGTGACCAACCCTTCCTTCCATGCCGTGGTGAAACCAGGGAAGCTGCCCTGAAATCCCCTTCAGTTCTCTTAAAGTACCCCAAATAAACTGCTCTGAGATGCCTAACCCCGCTTCTAAATTCCCAACGGAGTTCTGGAATGTCCACCCTCATGCAGTCCCCTAACTCATCTCTCCCACCCACCGCTGGGTCTGCCACTTCATCTTCTAGACCACAGCCAGCGTGACTTTCTTTAAGCCCCAGCAAGTCATGCTGTCACCCCCACACCTTCAGTGGCTCCCCGTCGTCCGTGGTAGAGCTTCTCAAAGAGTGGCCCGAGGAGTGCATTGATCTGAGCCTCCTGAGATGGCTGTTAAAATGCAGATCCCAGGGCTGCATCCCGGAGCTACTGAATTTACCTCTTTGGGGGTCTAAGAATCTGCATCACAAATCTGGCATCCTCTCTGGAAGGTGGCACAGTGCAATTATTTATTATTATTAATTTTAGATTTTTAAAGATGATTTTTATTTATTTTTAGAGGGGAAAGGAGGGAGAGGGAGGGAAACATCATCATTGTATGAGAGAAACATCAGTCAGTTGCCTGTGGTGTGCCCCCAACTGGGGACCTGGCCGGCGACCCAGCCACGTTCCTTGACCTAGAATCCAGCGAGTGACTATCCGGTTTGCAGGGTGACACCCAATCTACTGAGTCACTCTAGTCAGGGCATTTTTATTTTTTTAAATGAGCACATTATAGAGTCATGGGGGGATATCAAACTATAAGGGTGGGCAGCGCCCTTCCTTCATTCACCAGATGTTTAATGCACCCACTGTGTGCTGGGACAAGGTAGATAGGCCCTGGCAGTCTGGTATTTCCAGTGACTTCCAAGGAGGCAGACCTTGATGGCCGAATGGTCCAGGAAGACCTCGTGGGGAGGCATCTCAGGGCTCGCCTTGATGGAACAGTGGGTTATCCGCTGTCCAGGGTTCAGGGCCACGCTGGAGTTCTAGGTGGCAGGCTGATTTAGCAGTTCGGCACAGGCTTTGGAAGTGGGTAGGAGAGACACAGAGCTGGGGAATGCCTGCCGGCACCTGGCTTATCTTTCCCCAGCCACTCAAAAGGTGGGGACCTTATCTCTTTCTGGAGCTGCCTGCAGGGCTCTGGAAATGTTGAATGAATGAAAGAAAGGTGATCGGAGAGGCAGGGGGAGATAAAAGACAGCAAAGAGGGGAAAGAACAAAAAGTCTGAGCAAGGAGACGGGGAGGAGGAGAGGGGGGCCCACCATGCAGTCCATAAACTCCAGGAGCCATTCGGAGTTGGGGAAGAACACTGTGTGAGCGTGTAACAGGCAGAGACCTTCAAAGCAATCAAAATAATTGTGATTAACTCTCGCTGCCACCCTCTCTCCCTCTCAGACCCATTTCCTCCCAGCCTAGGCCCAGGGCAGACACGCCTGACTGTAACCCTAAGAGGCAGGGGAAGCCTGAGCAATTATTTTTACGCTAAAGAAGAAGACGAAGAAAAAAGAGCTCTCCAAGATGCAGGCGTGCTCAGGGCCCCGGCCCAGCGCTTCGAGACTTGGCAGCGGCCTCCCCGCCTCATCTCTGAGGCCTCCTCTCACAGCCCCCAGATGGTCTGGCCTCTATCTTTTGCCCGCCCGTGACAGACAGTCCAGGCCAGGCACCCCCAGAGACCACCCCTCCCCAGCCTTGGGCCTGTCCCCTCTGAAACTGATCCCCAGCCTTTGGATCTAATTTGTTTCTCTGTCGGCTGGGTTTGGGGGGGGTCTTGCCTGGAGACGAGGTGGTCACAGGTGACATCAATCATGTCTGCATCTTCCGAGGGATGGGGATAGGATATCAGAGAGGTGACCAAGCATTTGCCACATGATTCAAATCATCTCAGCATTGATTAATTGGGTTCATCCTGAGTTTCTGAATCATAACAACTGTTTTTCTCCTTCACCTAACGTCAACAGGCCCTTAAAGGGGAAGGATCCTTTTACTCAGCGCATGGGGTGCATTAAGTTGGTCAGCTCCTATTAAACGTTAAATGCTGGATGCGTTTTAGACAAACTCGATTTGCTCGAGATACTTTTCAAAGGTTTTGGGGATGATTAGACATCTCTTTCCCTGCCTCGCCTCTTCCTTCCCTGGCTTTTCCTGGGACGTGTTTTGGCTTCAGCCTCTGACAGATGGGATGAAGGAACGTGGAGGCCCCTCGAGAGGGTCCTTTGGAGGGGGGACAGGGTGGGGGAAGAGCCCCCACCCCCAGGATATTTAAGAGAGATACAGTTTCTGAAAAGTTTAATAAGGCAGAAAACCATCCCGGATGCCAAATTTGCCTTCCAAAACCTAAATATCCGGCATGCCTCTTGCCCATAGATAGAAGAAAAAAATTATTTTTCCCCCGCCCCCCAAAAAGAGCCATTTTCTAGAGACGAGAAATTCTGTTTCTGCACCGGTGTGGGTTCTGGAAGCAAAGTGACTGGCTATGCTCAGTGTGGACACAAAACCCGGTCCTGATGCAAATCAGTGAGAGGAAGGTCCCCCCCCAAAAAATCAAATTTGGTCTGGCTTCCTGCTCTCTTTCCTACGGTGAAGAGCTGCTCATTCATGTATATCAACTGCAATTGAAAAACCAATTTAAAAACAAAGATGCTCAGCTGGGTTCCCATTATACTGGCTGTGTGACCTTGGACATGTCTCTGTATTTATGGGAATCTAATTTTCTGATTTCTAATAATAGGATAAATAAGACTCACTGGCCTTTTGAGAAGGGTAAACTAACACGCGGGGCCCCTGGTAGCACTGGATCTGTGTGTGCGTGCACGTGCGTGTGTGTTGGGGGGTGGGCAGTGCTTTAGCAGGAGACCACGGTCCTCCATGTGCGTGAATTCGTTTGGCTCATAAAGTTCCAAAATATAGATGAGCTCCAAGGTTAGGCCAAAGGGACATTTTTGGCTGCGGTAAGTGGTGGAAAAGCATGACAATTCAGAGCCAATCTGCACGTGTGGGCTTGGCAGCCCCAGCCGTGTTGGAAGAGTGAATTGGAAATTGATTAGCATGTCTGGAAGGTTCTCAGGGAGGGTGGCGGCTGTTCACCCCATGGAACAAACCTCCCAGGAATCCCCAGTCAGCAGCGTTTTCTCTCCCAACACCTTCAGATCCTCGAAATGACCTTGGTCTTCGGTGACCCCCAAATCATTCTTAGTGATGGAGAAAAGGTGACGGGGGCTTTGGAGGGGTCCACCGAAAGCCTGTGCTCCTGGGTGGGCTCTGGGTTGGGATGAATCTCACCAGCCCGAGCCGCATTTCGTGGCTGCTGTGCCACCAACTCTGCGAAGGTGTTCTGAGGAATGACTGGGTTTTCTGGGTGCCTTGGGAGACAGAGAAGGGGACAGACAGATCACATGGAGAGAAAGAGAGGGAGCGGGATGAGAGGAGAAGAGGAGACAGAGAGACACAGAGAGAGAAAAGCAGGAGAGAAAGAGGGAGCCGGGTAGAGAGAGAGAGAGACAGGGAGACGAGGAAGAAGATGGAGGTCAAGGGTCTTAGACAGAATGAAGGGGACGATGGGAGAAAGAGAGGGAGAGAAGCAGGAGAGAAAAGGTTAGAGGAAGGAGAAAGAAGCAGAAAGAGACAGAGGAAATGAGTCGCGCCCCGAAGTACAAAGGAGAGGAACCAGGAGAGGGTCAGAAATACCAGACAGCACCTGCGGAGAGAAACAGAAACACGAGGACCCAGGCACATGGCAGGAAAGACGACCGAGCCAGAAATACAGAACAAATGAGTGGTCAGATAGAGTACTTGAAATGTCACGTATCAATCCCCCGGAACACTCGATTCCCTATCAGCGTCACCAGGCCTTCAAAGTCCCTCGCAAGCCTGGCGCCCTTGGGGACGCCACTGAGATATCACAAATTAGACATCAGGCTTCCCTCCAGGGCAGAATGGACTGTAGAGAGGATCAAAGGGAACCAGGGCTCTGGATTCATTGGCAGGACTCCCAGTGGGGCCCACAGGCCTGAATTCCTGGCGGAACCCCCAGGAAACATTCTGATGGGCAGGTAGAGACACTCCAACCGCAGGCTGTGCCCTCCCTTTCTCCCTCTTCCTCCTCCTCCTCCTCCATGCTGGTTGCAATCAGAACGAGGTTGGCGGATGCTTAATTGACCTCAAGTCTGTGGGCCCGCCCCCCTCCAAAGGCCCCCAGCTCTTGAGTCTCAGGGGTGTGTGGAATGAACATTCCAGTAACAATCGGGGGCTGTCTCACTGAGTTGCCTGAAGACCCGATGGAGTGATGCCCTGTGTCCAGGAGGCAGAGGACCAGGATGATTTGGAGGCGGACACCCCTGGGTGTCCTTCAAGCTGCCTTGCCCAAAACGTAGTCTTCTCATACATAAAATGGGGATGATGGAAGTACCTCTGGCTGCGCTGCTGTGCACCGTCCATGCGGGCCCACGTCTGGTCCTCGGCAAGCCCCGGGGCATGTGGCGGATCTAGGGTGCCTAGAAGACAGAAGCCAGATCGCCGTCCTGGACGGGGGCTAATATATGGCATCCAGCTACGGCTGAGAATTGAATTCGACCTCAGCTGGAGAATCAGAGCACTGTGATTAGAAACAAGAAGAGAGAAGGGACCAAACAGCCTGTCTTCAAGTGCACGATGACAGAGCACAGACTCTCCTGGCAGCCCAGGGGGCTGGGGAAGGACAGGGCAGATCATATTAATAACAATAAATTATATCTGCACCGTGATTTATGACTCTGATGTGCTTCCCATTATGTTATCTTCCAGAACCCGCAGGAAGGGCGCGTTCTCCTGACGGTTGTCACAGCACTTTTAATCCCTGCTATTAGGGATGATCAGTGTTATCGTGGATGCTTTTAACCCTGAGTTTCCAAATTGGGGAAACTGAGGCTCAGGAAAGGAGTTGGCTCAGCGTTTACACCCAGGTTTTGTCATCCTCGGTCTTTTCTAGTTTCTTCTCTGAGTGAGACAGCCTTCTTTCCGTCACGTTAGGACCTCCATGCGCTGGGACGTCTTGGTTCCTTCTTTCCCATGGTAGGCTACTCCAGTTTTCTTGTCGACCAAGAGTGAAGGGGCTCAGGGATGCCTGCCGTCTGGCCCCAAGGCTCTTCATCTGCCTCATGGGAGCTTCAAGAGAGAAAAGAACTCCCACCAGTAGCTTCCTGTTGCAGGACGGGCAGTTCAAGACCGGATGTGGACTTGAACTTTTAAGTTCCCCCTCCAGACGGCCTCATCTCTGCCTTTGAACCTAACAGCACCCTGGCTGGCGTGTTCAACCATCTCGCCCCTTCTCCTCCTTCAGGAAACCCACAGCCCACTCAGGACTGAGTTGATTTGGGCACCAGATCCATTTAGCATTTGCAGAGCAAGCTATCCCAAGAATGTGCACATTCAGTCCTGGAAATGGCTTGGAAGGAGGCTGACTTGGCTTCTGAGAAGGAAAACAAATGAGCTCCCCACCTACCCTCTCCCGGATTCTGCGATTTCCTTTGTCTCCATCCAAAATTCCCCTTTACACAATCCCGGAGGCTTCCTAATAAAATAGAACTGTAACTTTATCTAAGACGAGTGCAGCACATGTACGATGGATAAGGTGTAATTAATAACAGAAAATAATGTTTCCCCCTTTCTGACCTCTCACCCCCATATAAGTGTCTTAAGTTTTATGACAGCGAAGCACAAAGTGAGTGTGTGCATGTGCGGGCGCGTGTCTGCGTGGCGCGGGCTTAGGCGTGTGCCTTCGAGCCGCGTCGACGTGGGGCTGATGCGTCTGTCTGGCGAGTGCTCACCTAGCCCTGGCTGGAATTGGTTTATGTTCCTGGGTAGACTGGCCTCTTGCTGAACCCAGGCACTGCCTGCAATTGATCTGATTTCTCGAAGTGAGGATTCCACCTAGATCTCAAAATACCCTGTATCTATTTCCCCACACAACTCTGGGTGACGCAGAAGCTGAATATTAAAATGGAAGGGCGGCATGCGGACACGCACGCACACGTACCCACGATCTTTCAGATTGTCTTGTTATATTTCAGAACCCCCGTGGATGCTGGAGGTTGGCGTATTGATAGTTATTTGTATCCGTAGCAGTGGACAGGAAATCCAGATAAGCATGTCATTGGTTTTGAGGCTGTAAATCCTTGGCCGTGCAAGGGTGTCATTCTAGAAGGTGTTCTCTGTAGCAGTGGCTGTCCCCAGCTCTCCAATGTGGCACCGTCCTCGCTGTTTATCTAGGAAAGAATGAAAGCAGTTTACTCGGTCCATCGAGGTAGGGGCCGGACGATGCAGGGGAAAGAGTGAGGGGACCCCATTTCGAGTCCTCGCAGACTGTTGTCTGCGGTCGGGATCGAAGGACACTCAAACCAATAGCGTTTGTCTTCATGGTTCCACAACTATGGTCATTTGGGGTAATAGTATCTTGCTTGAAAGGTCACTAGGCTGGCCTAAGCTATTGGTTTCCAGTGATTCATGACATTTGATGCTCAACTTTTCGAGAAGTTAGCAGCGCCAGCCTCTGGGTTAATGGAAGCCACACCAGCCACGAAGCCAGTAGCTTTGAATCCTCCCTGGATGCAAGGCCTGGGCAGGATGGCGCAAGCTGTTTCCTTTTGATCAGTGGCATTGACGTGAACCAGAGGTCACGGACCTGTGTGTTAGTTCTGCTAGACAGCAGCAACTGGACGCTCTACGTTCTTTCCTACCCCCATCCCTGGGGAGTTTTATTTCCCATGGTTGTCCTTCTCTGGGTTGACTTTTCCAGGACCCCTAGGGCACCAGAGAGACTTTTTTTGGGGGGAAGAGCCAGACCTTAAATCATTAGAGAAGGCCTGTCTGTCTAATCCCCTGGCATTCCCCCTTCCATCCTTGGCTTCTTAGACGTAGATAAACCAATTCCTTCTCCCCTGGGGCTTTCCCCCTCACCGATGCTAGGTGACAGGCTGGATTTGGAGGGAGATCGCTTTCTCCCAGGGGAGTCATTGGGTTGTTGAGTTCTTTTATGGGCATGCTTGAACTCTGGAGGGCCCCCGAACTGACAGCCACCTCCGCTAAATTGATCGTATATTTTTCTGTCATTATGTCATGCCGTCATCCTTCTGCACAAGCTTTGGCCTGCCATATTTTTATGGCTCTTCTTCCAAGAGGTGTTCCATGGAGGGTGGGTCAGCATGATTTATCTTCAAGGAGAAGGGAAGGAGAATTCCTTATCACTAGTATCAGAAAGTGGATTCCCCTCTTATCGTCCTGTCTTTCGCTTTGGGGTTTAAAGGCAATACCAACTGGTTGGGTTAAGCAGGTGTAGGGGGCTCTTCAGGCGGCCAGCTTTGTAAAGTTGACAATGACCAGAAATTGGGGACTCAACCATCTCCTAATTTTACATCCTCCCGGATGCTTAAAATCACAGAACGGCAGTCCCGGAGTTTGTTGCCAGGACAAGAAGATCTTGATCGGATTAAAATAATTTCCCAGTGGAGGTTTTGAGGCTTTGGCAAACATAATGAGATGAGTAGCTCTTTAGAAGCAAAACTTGAAAAATTAAACAAGTAATATATATTCATTATCGAGAGGAGTAGGAAAGACAGATAAGGAAAAAGAAGAAAATGAAAATCACCTGTAATCCTACCACTTGGGGCTAACTATTCATATTCTACCATATATCTTTCCAATCTTCTGTGTACGGTATATGCATTTTAAGCGAAAACAAGATTACATTACACAGGCTGTTCATGACTCTGTTCATTAGCATAAATGATAAGATACTTAAACCGTATAGAAAAGAGCAAGAACGATAACAATGAAGAGGCAACCTGCAACCACTGTTTATTTTCTCATGAGCTCTTTCTAGAGATCTCTTTCCATATAGTTTGATAACCTGCTTGAAAAAAGTCCTGACATAGGATGGGCTTCTCCATGTCAACCAGTTTATCTCTATGTCCTCACTTTGTTGGGGTGGGACTGTGTTCCACGAGAAGGGTGCTCTGTGCTCTAACGAGTCCATCCCCTGCAGTTTGGACAGCTCAATCATTTCCAGTTGTGCACAAAGGTCTCTTCTTGTGGGATTTTTATGTCCCATCCCCAGCCCATCAAGCAAAGGCACTCCACTCCTGCCAGCCACTCTGTGGAGCCAGACAGAAATACAGATCTGCTAAGAAGACCTCTAGTAGCAGAAAGCCAGACTCCCAGTAGTTTAAACAACGAAGGGTTTATTTTTCTCACATGGTGAAGGAGTTCAGAGGTCGGCTGCTGCTGACATTGATCCGGCTGCCCTATGACATCATCAGGATTCTGGCTTTCTTGTTTTATCATTCCACCATTCTTAGCATTTTGACATTTTCTCCCCGTGCTTGTCTTCTGGGTGCTCAAAGATGACGACCTCAGTTCCGGGCATCACGTCCGCATGAAGACAGGGAGGAACAAGGAGTGGCACCAGAAGGCTTTCCTCTGGAGGCTGGTAAGAAACTGAAACTCTCCCCCAAATCCTCCCAACAGATCTCTGCTTACACTGTATTGGCCCAAACCGAGCCACATGGTCTGATCTAGCTGCCAAGACTTCAGGAAAGCGAATATTTTCTATTTAAGACTCTCGTGCAAGAAGCAGGAAGGGAGAAGGATGTTGGGATCGGGCATTGGTTGAGCTGACCAATGGCTTAGCCATAGCATCTGAAACATTTTGCCAACAGGTAGGCCTGTACTGGGACGTTGTCTCCACTCCCCCATCCCTGACCTCAATTACACCGACTTCCTGTGTCTCACCTGCTGTGACCATCTTTAATCCCCGTTCCTAATTCTTCTGCTATTGATCTGGCTTCTTAGTTTGGGAGACACATTTGGATCCTCCCAAGCTGGACTTGGCTTTTCACCCAACTCTTGGCAAAATGCTTTCTAGTCTGCAAAGAGCTGGGTTATCAGAAGGAGTTCTTTACGTGAAAATGGATTTGGTGTTGGGCCGCGCAGTGCAGGGGCCAGGAATTCCTTCCCTGACTGGCCAGGCTCCAGCGGGGAGCCCGGCGTGATTCCTGTCTGTGACACCCAGTTGGAGGGAGGAGAGAGGGGCACTGGTTAAGCTCCGGTCATTGCTCAGATCTGATAGATGCAGGACTGGCAAAGAATGGTTCGAGTCAGGTCTTCCAGAGGGCGTTTCTTCAGGGTTCTGTGGCTAAATCTTCATTTGGGACACTTTCCCGAAAAGGAGACACTCTGTAGCATCAAGATCCTGCATCCTTGAGATGTTCTGTGACTGGGCATCATGGGATACCACTGAGTTAAACCACACTCCATTTTTGGGGGGCGGGGGGGCTTCTTTGCCCCGTAGCTCCAAAGACCATATCATAGGTAAGATCTAAAGCTGTGTGGAGGACCTATGATCAGGTTTGCTGTAGACTGGAAGCTTAGAGACAAATCTAAATTCATTAGGATCATCTCATGACTTTGTTTATCGAAATGACTCCCTGGTCTAGATAGGGTGGAAGTAGCTAGAGAAGTAGCTATCCTCCCTGTGCTTGTCAAATAAAACTGGGGGGAAAAGTAACTGGCTATGAGGAAAACATATAAAAAGGTAAAGGAATTAATTAATGTTCTTCGAGAGCTTATTCTGTACCCCGGCCCTGTGGGGAGGCATTGACATATATTAGCTAACTTCAGCCTTACAACTATCATTTGAGAGTGTTCTGGTTACTGTTTCCATGTAACAAATCACCCCCACGTTTAGCAGCTGAAAACGACTCACAGATATGGTGTGTCAGGCATTAGGTCAGGGAGGATGTGGTGGGAATAGCTTGTCTCTCTGCTCCCTGGGTCTCAGGGCTTAGTTGGGGAGACTCTAAGACTGGTCGTGATTTGAGGGCTGGGGACTAGAATTGTGTGAATGCCCTTTTACTTCATCTGAAGGATTGAAGCTGGGGTGACTTGAAGATTTCCACTGCTAAGCTGAGTATCTACGTGGGGCCTAAACTTCCTCACAACATGGCTGACTCTGGCTAGACTTCTTACACCACAGCTCAGGGTTCCAAGGTTACGTGTCCCAGGAGACAAGGCAGAAGCCACATGGCCTGTTATGGCTCATCTTTGGAGTGCACAGCATTATTTCTGCCATGGTCTACTGGTTGAAATATTCACAGCCCACCTAGACTTGAGAGGAAGGGACAGAGACCCATATTTGAATGAGTGAGTGTCAGAAAGTTTGGGAACAGTTTTAAAAATTGCCAGAGGTTCCCCCTATATAAGCCACCCCCTGGAAGCCATGGGGAGCGAGGTCTTTGAGTACAAGCTTACCTGAGACTCCGGCTTAGGCCCATTTCCTCAACTAACAAACACTTACTTTCTTGACTGGGAAAGAAAAATTGCCAGAGGTCGATGTAATTAAACCCCATTTTATAGACAGAAAAGTTTGGTGATCAGCGCAAGAAAACGTACAAAGTTTGATGAGTATGAGGCAGGGCTGGGATTTGAACCCAGGGTTGTGGAATCTCTAGAGGCCCGAATCTGCACTTAAAATCTCCTCTTTATTGGACGAATGAGAAGGAATGACCCACACTGCTGCTTAAGTGAAACCTAAGCAATTTCCTGAGGGAAGAACTGACCCCTTGCTGGGAGGCTGGAGCTCTTGGACTGGGCGCTCACGCGGTCACCGTGACGTCAACTGGGTTAATATTATCAGCGGAATTTGGTGATTCCTTTCAGACAGGGATCATCCCGGTTTTGAGAGGTGAACCAGTCCAACCCTGAACCTTTTAGCAGGACTCCACATAAACCTCAGTGGACTCAGGAGTCAGTCAGTCCAGGTTTTGAAGGTACCAAAGACTGATGCCCTCGGGAACTTCACGGTTTACCAAGGACCTTTATGAACAGGGTCACCCCGCCTTGACGTAGCAGTTAGACCTAGTTCCCCCCGCTGGGATACGTCCTTCTCTTTCCTGCCTGATAATAGCTTACATGACTGGAGCGCGTAGGGTGTGTCAGGCGCCAAGTGGACTTCTTTACCTGGGGTAGTTCATCCTCATAACACCCCTATGGGGTGTTAATATCCTCATGCTACAGATGTGAAACTGGGGCTAAGTAACTCACCCAAGGTCACCTAAATTAAAGGGGCAAAGTGAAGGTTCGGGCTCAAGCCTGCATGGTTATACGCTCATCTATTGTGATGGTTGTGCCTTCACTGACAGAACACGCCATGACTCTGTTTATCAAAGTGTCGGAGTCCCACTCGCTGGCTGCAAGTGTTCCCAGGATGTGGATCACATCCCTGGGCTGGAGCCCAGTGTCTATAACATCAGGGCTCGAGTCCAGATCTTGGTGTCCACACCACGGGTTGTTGGGGGCTGATGATTCTCTGCCGTGGGGGCTGCTACCCGGCTCATTGTAGGATGTTTGGCCTCCGCTCTCTAGACACCAGTAACACCACCCCCAGCCCCAACCCCACCCCCACCCCCACCCCTGGGTTGTGAGGAGCGATAACATCTCCAGACGTTGCCCGGCATCCCCTGGGGTCCCTGTTGCCCCTGGACGGGAACCACTGCTAGCCACTGCTTGAGTTTCTGTCCTGGCTTGGCCAAGTTCCTTTTCCTAATTAAGCTTTAATTTCCTCACTTGTAAGTTGGGAGTAGTAATAGGACCAACCTCAGGGTTGTTTGGAGGATTCATTGAGTGAATATTTACAAAGCGGAGCAAACAGTGCTTGGCACTTAATAAATGCCACGTGAGCTGTTGCTCCTCTTTCTTTCTCTTGCTAATTGAAGACAAGAAACAGCCATTATGCCTGCAACCTCAGTGCCCAGTATGCACCGACATTCAGACAATGTTTGCTGAAGGAATGTGTAGCCTTTAAGTACTGTCTCCTTCGTGCCAATAGCGGACACACCTGCGCCTACCCGTACCTCTGCCCGAAGTCCCACCTCCCGGCCTGTTCGCAGACCCACGGGGCCTCGGGAGGTTTAGCACATAAAGGAAGCCCCAGTTTGTCTGGGTGGAAAGTTCTGCAAATGCACTTTCTGGCCCAGATCGCCCCTCCCCACCCACACTAACTGGAGCTCTGCAGACGTGCCAGAGAAAAGAGAAGGGAATGTTGAAAACAATCCTGAATGCGACAGCAAATTCAGCTGGTGTGTGAGGAGCACAATGTTCCCAACACAATTAAAACTCAATCAGGGTCCGGAAAAGTGCATTAATGTCCCTCAATCAAATGGCAGAGCACATGTGGTGCAGGCGTCCCTCTGGGGGCCCCTTCTTCCAGGGCTGTCATGAGGGGAGCCATGGCCCCTCCCCACCCTGCAGAACCCCTTGCTATACTGCACAGGCCTGAGATCCTGGTATAGGAGGGAGCCCAGGGCCATCTCTGCGTGTTTTTCACTCTCGGTATGTGTGGATGCTGAAGAGGAGAGGTCAGCTGAGTCTCTGTGAGCGTCCATTTATTCTCGGGCGAGAATGCGAGTGGTTCACTTGGTCAATCAACGAACATTTGGGGGCTGTTTCTATGAGCCCAGGACTGGGCTACATCAGGGGTTCTCAACTGGGGGCAATGCTCCCAAGGGGCAGTGGACAAGATCTAGAGATGATTTTTTAAGAAATCCTCACCCAGGGATCTATTTATTGATTTGAGAGAGAGAAAAAAAGGGGAGACAGAGAAAGAGAGAGAGAGAGAGAGAAGGCAAGAGAGACATCGATCGGTTGCCTCCTGCATATGCCCTGACTGGGGATCAAACCTGCAACCTAGGTATGTGCCCTGACCAGGTATTGAACCTGCAACCTTTTGGTGTACAGGACGACGTTCCAACCGAGCCGCCCAGCCAGGGTGATCTGAGACAATTTGGCTGTCACAATGTGGGGTGCATCCAGTTTACAGAGAGGCCAAACATCCTGCAATACACAGGGCAGTGCCCGCGACAGAGAACGATCTGGTTTCACATGGGGTTAGTGCTGAGGTCGAAAAGCCTGGCTGAGGCCCAATGGATATCTGTGGTGGCGAACGGGACAGACGATGTCCCCGCCCTGGCTGGGTTTCCTTGAACATAGTCACCTTAACTATTTCTTTAAGTAGTGGGACTAGCAGAGGGCTTCCTTTAAGGATGCCATCGGTCGTTGTTCTCTCCTCTGTCCAAGCGTGGGCCTGGGATGACTGCTGCTGTGGACGTGTGTTGGCTGGTGAGTGTGCATGTATGTGCGTGTGCCTGCGTGAGTGTGTGTGTTCAGGGCCATGGGGGGTGATCTCTGTTTGGACTTGTGTGGCTGTCTGTTTATGTCTGTGTACATTGGTGTGGCTCTGTTCATAAGAACTTCTCTGTCATTTCCGTCCCCTGCTTACCAAAGAGTCACGGGTGGCTTGCTAACACCTGATTGACTTCGTCACCAGGCATGATTAAGAAATGATGAAGGGATGGCCCATCTTTGCCCCCTTCCATCTTCCTCGACTACCCTCCCCGCCCCCCACCTTGGCAAGAAGACTAGAGGTCAGCAAACTTGCCTCTGAGTCAAAACTTTAAACTTGGAGTGCAGCTGAGGCCAGCTCCCCAGTGCAAGAGAATCCAGGAAGCTTTCAAAATGGTGTTTCGGAGAAATCAAAGAAAAACCATGAGGGCGATTGATCTAGACTAGAATCTTCAACTTCGGCGCTGTTGACACTCTGGGCCAGAGGTTTCTCTGTCGTGGGGGCTGCCCTGCGCACTGTGGGCTGTGGAGCAGCATCCACGGTTTGGACCCACTAGCTGCACCCCAGCTGTGAGCTCAGAATGTCTCCAGACATTGCCCAAAATCCCCTGGGGAGCATAAAATCACCCCCTGTTGAAAACCATTGATCTATAACTACACAGAACAACATGGGTGAATCTCACACACTTAATTTTGAGTGAAAGAAGCCAGATACTTAAGTAAGATGCTGTGTGGTTTCATTTATATAAGATATAAAAAATGAGCAGAGCGAAACAGGATAGCGGTTGCCCTTTTGGGAGTGGGGGCAGATGGTGACGGGAAGGGGACACTCTGGGGATGCCTGTTTTTCATCTAGATGCTGAGGACACTTACATGATGTCTGTACTTCTCTCTGTGTATTTTACATCTGAGTCACAAGTGGTGTGTGTGTTGAGGGGGAACACGTACGAAATGAACACATTTGGAGAATCAGAGAAGACTGTCTGGAAAAAAACCCCAAATGGCACAGGTTCCATCTGCTCCCCAAACCACGTAGTGGACGGTTTATGAGCAGCTTTATTTAAATGATTCTTCTAGAATCCCTCCAGCTGTTTCTAAAGCTGCAGGAACAATAATTCTATCAAGCAATGATCTGATTGAGAAGAACGCATTGGCCTCCACAGACACACACACACACACACACACAGCCCAGATACACACACACGCCCCGGATGGAGATGTCACCGGGCCTGTGTTGAATTGAATTTCCTGCCTTTGTGTTCTCCGAGCAGCCGCACAGAGGTGGACACACGGCAAACTGACATGTGACACGGACCTATCGGCCAGGTTGAGACTTCTGAAAACAAATGGGCTTGTTAACCTTCTGGACGGGGAAAAATATCCCATGTGCGGCAACCATAGCTTGCCTCTTTTCACCCATTAAAAAGAAAGGCTCAGCCTTGCCCCTCTTTCCTGAATCCTAATCACCCACGCCCATCCCGTCTCTGCCCAGAGGACCCTGGGTTATTATCTTCCTGGTGATTCAGGTCTTGCTTAATAGAAACACAGCTGCCGGGATGCCCAAAGGCAAAGCTATAGGCGTTCGATATTTTCTTTAACACCTCTCTTTTGGGGACACCCAGGGAAGGTTCTAGAAGCAAGCAGGCCATAAGATGCATCGGGAAGACCCCCCAGTCTTCCTCCCAGAAGCCTCCCCAGGCATCAGCATTTGGGCCAAGCTGCGCGGCCGCTGCGGCAGCACCCCCCCCCCCCTCCGCCCCCCAGCTGGCCAGCATTTCGACAGTGGGCCACATCTGTTCTTGACGGTTAGCACGGAGCCGGGGAGGGTGGCGGAGAGGCAAAAACCCCAAACACTAGGCTTGATCCCACCGCAATTGCCTCTAAGTCGGAGTCCTGGGGAAGGGCTTCATTACAGAGCAGAGGCTCCGCATCAAAACGGCCCTCTCTGCCGCCTCGCCTGCCGCCTTCCTCCCCCCTCCTTCCCTCTTTCTTTCTACAAAAAGTCTCCAGGCTCCAACCCGTCTTGAGATTTATGATCTGTTTTGCATGCCGAACACCCTAAGACTGTATTTGGGTGATAAGGACCCGCAAGGTCTTCAGATGGCCTGTTGGTTGGGATGGAAAGCATCACGTATAAGGAATACAGTACATCGCGCTGTGTTTCGCAGTCCCTTCGCGCACAGGAGGTTACGCACGCCCCCGCGCGAGCCGCGAGTGCGTGGGAGCGTCTGAGACACACGGCGGCAAGTTCAGAGACGGTAGCACCCAGTCGCGTGCACAGGGAGGCATCACACACACGATGTGTTTGCAGACTCGTGCCAAAGACCCACAGGCGGGCAGAAGCATGTTCATACACAGGGCAGGCCCAGACTAACGTGGGGAACCGGAGGCAGATAGAGAGCTGCTTCCAGCATCAACCGGTGGTGGGGTTCCGCACCCCGCAAAGCGCGCACCTCCCCCAGGGCCCTGTGAAGAGTGTAAATGAATCCAATCTGCACGGAGGGATCCCCTCAGCTCCCTCTTCTCACTTAGGTTTTCCTTGCAGTGCAAATGTCTTCCAAAAACGCAGCCCTGGGGCCCACAAGCCGAGCTCCATTCTGCACTCTCCGTCAGAGCTCTAGGCCCATAGCGGGGCAGAAATCCTCAGACAGGAAATCTCACTGGGTCGCATGCCTGGGCCTTGCCGGAGACCGTCTGGACGGGGCCGCTTGTGCCTTCCCCGCAGCTCCGATAACCTTTCTGAGGGGCGCTTGGCATGGCCAAAGTGTTCCTGCAGGCCCCAGCAGAGAGCGAGCGCCAGGACCCATGACCCAAGGACACGAGATGGAGCAGGTCCTCGACTGCCAGGACAGAGAATTACATGGGGTCTCCAGGAGAGACAAAATAAAAGCTGGCCCCAGCCGCGTGTTCCCCCCCAACCGCCCCCACCCCAGCCCCCGGACCCTTTTCTTCGAGATCTAATTACAGATGTCTTGACATTCCTGCTGCCTAGAGTTTCCTTAAAAGATTTGCCAAGAAGAAACATTTGGAAACTGTGTTTTAGGTATAATCCTGTCTGGGAGTCACTGCTGCTCGCTTTGTCGTTAGATGACAGAAGGCTTAATTACAACAAGCACCATGTACACTTCATTTGGAAAGCTCGATGCTTGAGCCACATAATATATCCCATGCTGACAATGGCCTTTTGGCAAAACTTGCGTCTCTGATCTCACATTAATTACTACACAAATATACTTATTGTGGGCACGGAGTTTATGTGGCGGAGTCCTTTTGACACATGTTCATAATAAAAACACATTTTTTTTTCCCCTTCCCCTGACCCTAAGGAAAAAAAAAAAGAGATGAACATGTTTCAAGATGCTGTTTTAATGGCATGAAAATTGTCTGCTGAGTGTTCACTCTCCTTTTGTTCTCTTTCTTTTCTCCTTTTATTAAAAAAGCCTTTTAAACCAGGCGTTCCTGGCTTGTAATTCCTTTCTTTACTTTTGCTTTTATGCCGAGGGAGAGACAGATTAGATTAGATTAGATTAGATTAAAGACCAAGGGACACCTCGTGAAATACATTCCATCTAGAGGCAATTTGGTTGATAGGGTCGATTCTTGTGTGTGTGTGTGTGTGTGTGTGTGTGTTTCTCGGGCTCGCTGATGGCCTTGTTACAAATCTAGGTTTCTGGTTTCCAGGAATGCTTTTTCCTCTTTGGAAGCCTGCAGCCTTTGACTGTGGCCTGACTTCTCAGGGTCTGTAGCACTTTTTGGGAGGGGGTATAGTAAATCTTATTAATTCTTCCTTTTAGCTTCTCACAATTTCTCAAAACTTTTCCCTGAAGAAGCAGCGGTTTCCTCACGGACTGTAGATGAAAGGGTTTGTTTCAAAGACCCTCTCCTGGCCACCTCACCAGGCCTCTAGCTTTGATGATGTCATAGCAGTAACCAAGGCAACACACTGTGACATCACAGCTGAAAGGCTACTGACCTTGGCCTGAATTTCAAAGGAAAAGAGGCTCATAAACTTCTAAAGCAGACAGGAGATAAATATCCTTAGTCATAAAAGAACAAACAAAGTTTGGGGTGGGAGGGGGCTGGAAAAAAAAAAACACAACAGGACTTTTTTTTTTAGAAATACAGTAAAATGCTCTGCCAAGTTTTCCAGGAAGTGCCAGTGGCCATTTTGATGATGTGAACTAGACTTTAAAACAGAAAGAGGAAAAATGAATGTGGAGGAGGGTCGTTTACAATATTAGAACTAACCAGGTGAAGCTCCCCCCACACCCGCCAAAACCATAATCTGTAACATGAATCAGAGCAGAATAAAACAAGAAGCGAACAGTGGTTTCTGCGTGATTGGGGGAGTTAGCTGTCAGGAGAATGGGGGAAATTTCGGAAAGGTATTTATCCCAAAGGGAAAATGTTCCAGGCAGCGTGGATCCTGGAACAGGAAACTGGGTGAAGTTGGAATAAAATCTGGAGTTTAAAATTTTTTAAACTTTGCCCTGCCTGGGTAGTTCAGTTGGTTAGAGTGTTGTCCCAATACACCAAGGTTGCAGGTTCGATTCCTGGTCAGAGCACAGACAAGAAGCAACCAATGAATGCATAAATAAGTGGGACAACAAACTGATGATTCTGTCTCTTTCTCTCCCCTTTTCTTTATTTAAAATTTTTATTTATTGATTTTAGAGAGAGAGGAAGGGAGAGGGAAACAAAGTCTGGAGCCTAGTTCGTTGTAATGAACCAAGGTTGGTTTCTTAGTTTTCGGTAACATCCATATGGTGATGCAAAATGATAACGTTAGGAGAAACTGGGTGAAGGGCAGGTGGTGATTCATATTCTATTTCAGCAACTTTTCTGTCAATCTACAATGATTCCAAAATAAAAGAGTTATTTATTTTTTAAAAAAGAGATGTTGGGGCATTGTGCTTTAGCGTGTGTGTCCTAGAAAGTCTTTCATCTCTTTGGTCTGGAAATAGTGCCGACCCCGGGAGGCTTCGCACCCCTCAGCCCCTTGGTGGTGGTGAGCATGCAGGTGGCTGGCTGGACCCACGGGAATGAGATAGAGGCCAGAGTTGCCTCTGAACAACTGAAGAAAAGGAAGGAAAGTCCTCTGGGTCACCCAGAGCTGTTCTTGTCTGCAGAGCCTTCCATGGGCTGTGTGGCCCTAATTTCACTAAAATGGTTCTTTCTCCAGACACCTTCGGGGTCGGTTTATCGCACAGCATGAGGTGCTGATCTTCAGAGGCCAAGAGAGGCAGGGGAATAACAGTGAACTGGGAGGCAAGAGAGCCTGCCTCTGCTTTCTCGTGAGCTTGCGTGTGATATTGGGAACGCCAGTGCTTTCTCAGAGCCTCATTTTCCTCACTTACCAAATGGGGGTGTTGGATCGAGTGTGCAAATAGACTTCCTGTCAGGTGATGGTTTGGATCAGCTGGTAGAGATGGGTGGGGTTCCTGTGCTGAACCCGGGATCTGCGAAAAGTGCTGTGATCCATTAGTAATGTCTGCTATGGATGTGCCAGGGGAAAGGGGAGGCATGTTGGCCATTCCAGGCCTGTGCACATTTGAGCCTGGCCTGTCTGGGCTGGTCTATCTGCTGTCCGCATAGGTTTCTGCGTGTCTATTGACATCTGTGTGGCAGAGTGGAGCACAGTCCCTGGAGTCAGCCAGTAGTGGCTTCTAATCTTGACTTTGCTAAGTGTTATGATGACAGGAGGAGTAATCTTGGAGCGCTAAGTAGGATGACTGGACTCACACCCGAGGGGCAGGCAAGGAAGACTTCTTGGAGGAAGCGGCATCTAAGCTGAATTCTGAAGGATGAGTAGGAATTATCCTGGGAAGGGGGCAGAGAGCAATGGAGCCTGGCTGGGCTCAGATCACATGGGACCTGGTTGGTCTTGTTGGGGAATTTAGGCTTTATACTGAGGATTATGAGGAGCCACTGAGGGATTTTTTGCAAGGCAATGTCATTAGCAAAAAAAAATGTCCTTGCCCTGACTGGAGAGGCTCAGTTGGTTGGGCATCATCCCGTGAAGTGAAAGGTTGCTGGTTCGGTTCCCGGTCGGGGCACATGCCTGGGTTTTGGGTTCGGTTCCAGTCGGGGAGCGTTAGAGAGACAATCAATTAATGTTTCTTTCTGACATCGATGTAGTCATCATGAGGTTTAAGGGAGATGATAGTGTACAGCGCTTAGCATGGTTCCTGGCATGCTGAAGATGCCCCATTGCCATGACTTCTCAAGAGTCTGGAGATCCAACCAGGAGTTAACAGACCCATTTTTAAAAATGGTGAAGCCAAGTCCCAGGGATGTCAAGCATCACACAGCAAGTTAGGGGCAGATCTGAGCTTTGAACCCAGTATCTCCATGACTCACGATCGAGTATTCTCTCCCCTCTTCTCCGACCAGCTGGCCCCTGGGAGCTTCCTTGTGAACTGAATTATTTGCTGTCAGAGGAAAATAAGGTTCATTTACTGGGTCGAAGTGTGTCGCTCAAAAAGATGTGTTCTAGCTTCAACCCAGATACCTGTGACTGCGTTCTTCTTTGGAAATGGGGTCTTTGCAGGTGCAAGTTGAGTTTAGGTAAGGTCACACTGGACGAGAGCGGGCCCTCATCCAATCATCCAATGACTGGTGTCCTTAGAAGACAGGAATGGACACAGTCACACAGAAGGGAGGCCACCCCGTGAAGACAGAAGCAGAGACTGGCGCTGCAGCTGCAAAGCCAAGGATGCCAGCAGCCGCCAGAAGAGACAGGAGAGAGGCAGAGGGCAGACTCTCCCTTAGAGCCCCGGAAGGAGCCGACCCTGGCGTCCTTTCGATTTCTGACTTCTGGTCTCCAGGACTAGGACACAATCCGTTTCTGTTTTGATATCCGACTTGCGGCACCTTGTTACAGCACCTCTAGGGAACTAAGGGTTGTGCCTTGCTCTCAGATAGCATCCTGTGCGGCCATGGGACCCGAGGTCTAGGAGGAGATTTGGAAAGGAAGGGTGGGGGCTGGAGGAGAGGAGGAAGGGCCTGGGAGCCTGGGGGTGGTGTCACAGTTGGTTTCAGAATTACCTTGGCCGGTGACATGGTTTCCTGAGTACGTGTGTCAGCCGTCAATAATGTCCAACTGGCAGTCCTCTGGGGGAGAGGGGAAGTGGTCCATTTATCTACAGTTCATTGGAGCACAAGGCAGAAAAGAAGCAACAGGAATGACAGCATAATCATAACCTGCTTCCTCCATGCTGGACGGAGTTATCTTTACTTCCCTGCCCCGATGACTCAGTGGCCTAACCCTCCTTCCGGTTCCCAGCCTGGGCTCGTACCTCACCAGCGTCTGGTTTGCTCTCTTTTTTAAAAAGGCCACTTGATTGTGGTATAAAATAAAATGCACCCATTTCAAGTGTGCAGTTCAGTTCAATGAGTTTTGATAAATGTTTGCATCTGTGTAATAACAAACACAGTCAAGACGTAGAACATGCTGTTTACTTCCCCAAAGTCCTCCTGCTTCTTCTCAGTCACCCACTCACCTCCACCCATACATTCCAGCCCTGGATGACCTGCTTTCTGTTGCTATAGACGAACTTGATCATTTCTAGGGGTTCATGTGCATGGAATCATCTAGTGTGAACTCTTTAATGTCTGGCTTCTTTCGCTCAGCACTGTGTTTTTGAGATCCGTTTGTGTTGCTGCATGGACTGGTAGTTTGTTTCTTTTTATCAATGAGTAACATTCCATTATATGGAAGTACTACATTATATCCATCCACCAACAGATGGACTTTTAGGTTTATCCAGGCTTTGCCTATTGTGAACAATGCTGAAAAGAACATTCCAGTGTAAGTCTCCTATGGGAAACTTATTGGATATATGATCCCCCCCCCCCAGGTATATATCTAAGAGCTGAGATCTATGTTTAACTTTTTAACTTAATGTAAAAAACATAAGATAAAACTAAACCCAAAAGTTAAAACGGTATAACCTACTTTAAGAAGGTACACCAGGAAATCGTGACCTCAGAACAGGCAAAGATTTCTTCATTAGGGCACAAAGAGCTTAAAGCATAAAATAAAAATAAATGATAAATTGGACTTTATCAAGATTTAAAACTTCTGCTCTTTGAAAGACCCTGTTAAGAAAATGAAAGGACAGGCCGCGGTCTGGCAGAAAATATCTGTAAATCATTCACCTGACAAAGGACATGTATCCAGAATATTGAAAGAAGTCCTGTAACTCAATGATAAGACAAATGAGCCAATTTAAAAATGAGCAAAAGATCTTAACAGACACTTCACAGAAGAGGATATGTGAACAGCCTGAAAGCACATTAAAAAGAGTACTCAACACTGTTTGTCATCAGGAAAATAAAAATTAACCAGTATAATGAGGTACTACTGTGCGCGTCACAGTGGCTACGATAAAAACGACTGACCATTCCAAGTGCTGATTCAATGCGGAGCGGCTGGAATATCTAAACACTGCTGGTGGGAATGCAAAATGGTACAGCCACTTTGGAAGAGCTCGACAGTTTCTTAAAACAGTTCGCTTCTGGGAAAAAGTAGAGAAAAAGTTCTTAACAATCCTCCAGTGGCTTCCCATGGCGCTGAAATAAAAATCCAAACTCTGTACTGGGACCTAGAAAGCCCTTGGTGACCTGGCTTTCTGCCCTCCTCCCACCTTATCCCGCATTCCTCTCCCTTTCAGGCACCCTGACCTTTATTCTGACCTCGAAACACAGCAAACCCCTTTGGGGTTCCCTCTGCCTCGATGCTCTTTCTCTAGCCCCGCACACGGTGGTCTCCATGGGCAAGCCTCTCCTCAGATGCCCTTTCCTTTGCCGACCACGCTATCACAATGTGGCTCCCCACCGCTTCCCAGTCTTTGACCGCGTTGCAGTTACCTCTGAAAATCTCCTCTACATTGGCTCACCATCTACCTTTCCTTTCGCACTCTTCTGACTAGAAAGAAAGCTCCAAGTGGCAAGGATCTTGTTTCTCTGTTTGACACTGTGCCCTGGAGCTTGGTCCCCGTCACAGACTAGGACCTTTATAAATGTTGGACCCCTGACAGTCTCCCACAGGGATGAGGGAAATGTAGCTAGTTTGTGGCAGCACCGATATGTGAACCCAGCTGTCTCTGGCTCTTTTGCAAAGCTCCCAGTCACGAGGGGCCTAAACCCCTGGAGGGCATGACTCGGACTGCAAGGTCAGGAACCTGGATGCTGACCCAGTCACTGGAGGGGGACTTCCAGGCAAGAAAAGAGCAAGGTGGCCTTCTAGAATGAAAGTAGCCTGAGGGGGAACCGGCCTGCTGCTGCGGGACCCTCAGAGCTCCCCCGCCCCCATTTGAAATCAACACAAGGAACAGTGAATTTGTTGAAGTCCTCATCTGTTTTTCCCGAGAAGGGAGAAATGGGATGCAGGACTGAGATGGGGCTGGGGACAAGGACGCTGCTACTTCTGGGTTGAGCTGCAGTTGTCAGGATTTGAGCTTGACCTCGGGGTGCCTCCAGTCCGGTTCCCTATTGCACAGGTGGGGAAACTGGGGCCTGAGGTGGAGGCGGAGAGGCACGTGCAAGCCTGCGTTGGGCCCCCGGGTTTGGCAGAGCAGGATTGACCTGGATCTGACTGCGGTCTTCTGGAGCAGAGGCCCTTGTCGAAGTGTGCAGGCAGAAAAGTAGGTACTGCGTGGGTCACTGAGAGCATGGGGTCAGCCGGGCCGAACTTCAGCTTTGGCCCTGGCACCAGCTTGTGTCCGTGGGTAGAGACTTTTCCTTTTCTGAGCCTTAGCTTCCTCATCTGTGGAATGGGGATGATGACGCTAACAACTGTTGTGTTGGTTCTTCAAGTCATGACATGAGGAAATACACATCACTCAGCCCAGAGCCTAACACAGTAAATGCTTAACAAACGGGGCTAATTATGATTATGATTATGGTCGCACCTTCTGGAACTGTAGTGAGGTTGGCAGAGGAACCTGGGTTGGAAGGGGACTAGAATGACGGACAATGTCATTTAACAGTCAGTAGCCTGGAAGTTTCCGGAAACTTTAAGCCTGGAGGCCCTCATCTGACCTGAGCATCCCAGAATTTTTCCTGCACCCCAGATTGTGAAATTTTGGGGTGAATGGAGGACAGACACCCTTGAAGAGGGAAGAACTGGATGTCTTTAGAATCAGCTCTGTTCATCGCTTTCATAACCGAGACTTTGGGTAGGTCCCCCAACCGCTCAGTTGATCAGATCTGTAAAACTGGGGAGGCCGATCCCGCTCTCACCGGACTGTGGGGACGATGGCGTGGAGAGGGGCGTGCAGCAGCCCTGAGCGTGGCGCTCGAGGCCCCGGAGCAGAGGGAGCACGCGGCCGCCCCAGCCAGCGCCTTCACTCTCCCGGAGCGGTTGGAGTTTCTGAAGCTGCCCACTTGGCTTCAGAAGAGAGAGATTCCTAGACGTTTTAAGCGCTCTGGACATGCCTGGACTTGCAGGTGCCATTTTGAACCTGAGAAGCCCTTGACTTACAGGAGGGAGTTCAGGGAAAATGTGTGTGAGCAACTCATAATCCTATCTGGACCCATGCAGACCCCCAGCCTCCAGCGGGCGGGCGGGGAACAGCAGTCCTCACCGCCCTTTATCTCATCTGCTTGTCACAATAGGCCAGAGAGGTGATAATGTCCCCAAGATCCTGGGGAGGGATCTGAGGCTGACTTCAAAGAGCCTTCCTTGTGACTGGAGGGTCAGAGGGTGAGGATTATGGCCACCTCCGTGGGCAAGCAGTAACACCCCCACACCCTAGGGGAGCCAGGTCTTGGACATTCATTCACAGAAGCGCATGATCGGAGATGGCGAAGGGGTTTTCTGGCTCCCTGCAAGTCTTCCAAGATGCTAAGTGAAACAAAGAAACACCAACCCATGGAAGATAACTGGGAAGGAAGCCAGCATGTGTTGAGCCCTAACTAGGCAGCACAGGTCTGATTCCCATTTGACAGATAAGGGAATGAAGCCCCGCAGCAGTGAAGCGCCTTGCTCAAGACCACCCAACTGTTGTGATAAGGAAGCAAGGGTAGGCTCCTTGTCGCGCACAGAGACACTTCCTGCTTCCATTCCGATGTTCACTAACCTGTATTAAGCACCTATTATGTAGTTATACCGGGGAGGGGGGTGCTCTCCCAACCTCTCTGACCTCCCTCTTATATCGCTCAGCTACTCTGGGCCCTGTCCTCTGGGTCTCAGCCACCCACCTTCTTGTCCTCCTTTGAATGAATCAACCCTGCCCTCGCCTGTCTTCATTGCCTTTTGTTTGGAAACCTTTCTCCCCCGCCCCAGCTCCTGCTTATCTGTCAGATTTACACATCCAAGCAAGTCCTCCCCGACCACAAGAAAAGTTCAGATTCCTGCGCCCATGTCCTTCACATGCCCTGAAACTTATCCTGAGGGGAACAGCCTTCTGGGATTCTTTCATTAATGTCTGTGGCCCACACTAGAACACTTTCAGCCCCAAGAAAGTAGACAGCCCATCTGTCACATCCATGGCTGGATCCAACTACCAGAGGAAGGGTAGGGAAGTTCTCAAGAAGACCCCAGGCAGCAAAAAAGAAAAAAAAAAAAAAGGATCAGGGAACACACAGGCGAGGGAGAAAATAGAGGAACCCCAAGAGGTCGGTAGCCTCAAAGATGCTCTAGAAAGAGCTCTTTTTATGCCTCCTGTCCCAGCTACTCAGATCCCAGGCAAAGGTGAAGGGCCAGACATTCTCCAGGGCTCCCATTACCAAGCCAATATGTATTTTGTATGCCATGTGTTTATGTTTTTCCCTTTGAAGACTGCCTGGGAAAGGCTAACAGTCATGGAAGCAACAAACACTTGTCTTCTCTTCTCTTGCCAAAAGCAATCTTTAATCACCCTACCAAGTAATGGGCTCAGAATAGCATAATGGAAACAAAGCACTTAAAATATTTTCTTGGGTGGATAAACACAGCCCAGGGGGAAAAAAAATCTTACACGCCCAGCCCTATCCTTTTCACCGTAGACACTGCTAGGAGCCATGGGAGGGAGAGAAGAAATCCTTTTCAAACAAACAGGTAATTGTAAACAACCAGAACATACACTTTAGCACGGTGAGTTATCTGTCCTGAGGACAATGTCTTAGTAGTTGCTGGATTTCCCCCCTTAAAAAAAAAAAGAAAAAGCAACCTGTCACCAAGTGACAAAATGTAAGCCTGACATAACTAACCAGTGGGTGGGGGCAGTTCTTGGAGTTTTTCTCAAATCTTTTCAGGTGTGGGGACAATAGGGGACAGGGACGGGTGGTTTGGGGTGGAGGTCCTTGTATATCTGAATGCTTTGCTCATGTTCTGGGGATGGGAATCTTTGCCAATGTCCACTTTGGCTAAAGTCAAAGCCAGGAAGGCAGTGGCAAAGCGCTGGGTTATAAAGTCCAAGATGCAGGCTCCCAGTGGGATGTCAAGTTTAGTATTAGAGAAAACAAATGTTCATACTGTGATGCTAGGCTCTTGAAATAACTATCTCCTCCAAGCAGTCTTCCTGGATTTCTTCCTTGAAATCCATCTTTCTCTACCATGAGATGAATATGACAAGCCCTAGGAGGCTTCCAAAACTTAAGGGCTATACTATATTGGCCAAGTTACTCATTCTTTCTGGACTTTTGTTGTCTTATCTGGAATGGGGAGACAAAAATACCTAACTTTGGGAATATCCGTAGGCATAGAATTGAATAGCTTGTGGTCAGTTCCTGAACTCAGTACTTAGCCCAGCCTACCTAGAAGTCAGAATTACCCAGGTATGCCGCAGCATCCCCCTGAAGTGTGGGGCAGCAGGGGATGGAAATGTGGGCATGGATCTATCACCTCTTTCCAGGATTGCTGTGTCTTGGTCACTGTGTTAGACCCTTTCATGTGCGCTGTAGAGTCTCCACTTTTCAGATGGGTCAGCTAAGGTTCAGAGTGTCCAAGTAAGCTGGTTAAGGTCACACAGTAAGTGACTGATGCAGGGAATATAGTACACTTCCCACCTCCTTGTCCTCAGTGCCTGCTGCAATGCCGGGCACATAGAAGGTGCTCAGTGCCCACATGTGGTATCAGTTGAAGTGCCCCTCCTTTCCTGAATTCACTGACAGATCATCCACGGATAGTTAATCATGGAGAAAAGTAACATTTTTGAGCACTTGGAAGAATATTGTTAAGGTCAGTTGATACAACCTGTGTATAAGGGGAAACGCGTAAGAAAGATGCTCTATGGTGGAGGGTTCGAGGTCATCTTTGCAACTGAAAGGCAGTTTATTAAGAGGAGCTGATCAGTTGGGAACTCAGCAGCGCTGGTCACCCCATTTGACCCTTGTAGACTGGGGACAGGGACACCAGGTGTCTTTGGAAGTTTGATCATTGAAAACCTGATGACCCCAGGTCTGCTAGCATGTAGGGTTTTGTGTCTGCAGTTAAGGCAGCCTTGTGACAGACACACTGACAGGTTTTTTCCCTATTTGTCTCCTTTTTCTAGACCCTCCCTGCCCTGTGATGAGGTGGAAAGACTCTGGGTTTTAGAGCCAAAAGAACTGGGGTTGGACTGGGTTCAATTCTCTCAGTCCTGACACTCTTCTCTGGATAAATCACTTAATCTTTTTCAACTGGAAAATGGCAGTAGGGCCCTGACTGGTGTGGTTCAGTGGGTTGGGTGTTGTCCTGCCAAGCAAAAGTTTGCCAGTTCGATTCCCAGTCAGGGCACATGCCTGGATTGCAGACCAGGTCCTTGGCTGCGGATGTGGGAGAGGCAACTGATGGATGTTTTTATCTCCCTCTCTTTCTCTCTCCCTTCCCCTCTCTCTAAAAATAAAGAAATAAAATCTTTAAAAAAAAAGGGCAGTAGGCCTGTTGTGAGGATTAAGGGAGACAATGGAAGTAAACGGTTTAGCACAATGCCAGTGCTCAGTCAAGGTTAGCTCTTAGTACTGGTATCTCACGCATTCATTCTTGTGTTTATTAAACAGGTGTTGGTTGAGTATTGTGTCTTCCAGGTACCATTCTAGGTGCTGGCAAAGCTAAGTGCCTACATTGCTGTGCGGGGAGACAGACAATGAACGAATGAAGATGTGTCAGCAGTGATCCAATATTCATGTGTTGAACACCATGACATCTAAAACAGGCCAGGGGACAGAGTGATGGGAGGAAGGCAGGGCTATTTTATAGAGAGTAGCCAGGAGGTGACATTGGGACAGGGACCTGAAGAAGTCAGGGATTCAGGCTTATGAAATTTGGGGGAACAGTGTTCTAGGCCAAGGGAACAGCAAGTGCGGAGGCTCCGAGGCCAGTTCGTGGTTGGTATGTTTGGGGAAGAGTAAGGAGGCTGCTGTGACTGCAAATAAGTGGTTGAGAGCCTTTCATCACAGTTGAAAAGGACACCATTCAATGGTGGTGGGCGATGAGGGTAGGGAGTTGGAAATGGAGAAGGGCCCAGGTCCTACAGACTTTGCGAGAGCTTTGGCTTTGTGTTTGTATAAAAGGAGGAGCTATTTTAAAAAGGAGGAGCATATCTCCCTTCCACCCCCCTCCCCCAAATTTTGTTATGAAAACATTTTAAACATATGCAAAAGTTGAAAAGAACAGACATATACCCACCGAGTGGATTTTATACTTAACATTCTGTTCTATTTTCCTTATCACACATCTCCTCACTTATCTCTCTCCCCATTTATCAGTTCATCTTGTTATTTTCTTGCATTTAAAGCTGCAGCTATCAGCTTCCTTACCTACAAGCACTTCTGCACGCCTATCACTGACTAGGATCGGTATTTGTTTAGGGATTTTTTTTTAAAGTAAAAATTTATGCACAGTGAAATTCACCCACCTTAATTCTTTGAATTTTGTCACATTTTTGACATACCTGTTCAACCCAAATCCTATCAAGAAAGAGGATATCAGCACCAACACCATCACCATCATCATCACACCCACCCCAGCCCCAGGCGACCAGGCTTTTTTCGCCATAGGTTCGTTTTGCCTATTCCAGAACTTTATGTAAATGAATCATGCAGTATGTGTAAGGCTTAATTCACTCAGCACAATGCATGTGAAGGTCATCGATGGTCTAACGTTCTTCTTTTTTGAGGGTTAGTATTTCATTGTATGGCTGTACCACAGTTTACCCTTTCTCCTGTTGATGGGCACCTTGGGCAGCATCTAGCTCTTGACAACCTTACATTTTAAAAAGACCCCTCTGGCTGAAGGCTGGAGAACAGGCTCTTGGCTAAAAAATCGGAGGCAATAGATCAGCAGGGAGGCTCCTGAAATAGTCAGACAAGAGGTACACGGTGGTAGCATTGTTTTGGTCACCTGCTTTTTATATACATTATCTCAGCCAACAAACATCTTAGAAAACTCCCTTCCCTTAGAGATAACCCACTCACTCCTTCTTAGGAAAGGCTTGATTGCTTTTCTTTCACATTCAGTCACCTTACTCACTTTGGTCAAAGGTTTTCCAAATCTTCTCAGTCCCAGATTTGCAAAGAGGAACCCCTGTAAGTGGGCTCCGTCTCCTCCAAGAGCTGCATCCAATAGGAAGTGACAGTGGATTAAAAGCTCTAAGTCGCCTGGGATCAAGAGGACTTGGGTTGAGCTGGGGTTTGATGGAAAGTTCTAATAACAACAGCTCATGGTTTTCAATACTTACTACATCCCCACACTGTGTTCAGCACTTTCCATCCATTTTTCTTACACAGGAGACATGTGTTAGGAATGTTCCCATTTTATAGAGGACAGCCAGGATTAAATCCGTGGTATTTGGCTTCAGAGCCTACACTCCCTATTATGGCTGTGCTAGTTTCCTCTCCATTGCAAAAGATGGATGGAATGGACATGATTGAGCAAATTGATTTTCTTTCCCTCGAAGTTGACCCCCAATCTGGTCAATATGTTTTCTGAAATCACTAGAACATGCCAAAGGACACTGTTCAAAATGGCGACATGAATCAAAGTGGGGCTCACGGTTGGAGTGGCCAGCTCTTCCTGGTTTGCCTGGGACTTGCCTCGTTTTAGCATTGAAAGTCCCAGAGAAGCGGAGAGGGTTGGTCATGGAGGATGTCCATGAAGAATGTTTCCATCCGTGACGTGGATTGAGTGGGGAGCTCTTGCTCGACCCCAGGATGGTGAACTTACCCACCACAGGGACCCCTTTCATTCCTGCCCTGCTCCGGCTCAGGACAATCTGTTTGGTAAGGTTTACTGGAGGAACAGCCTTCGCAACTTGTTCCATTCATTGGCTGGCATTTGAGGACACATTGACAAATAAGCGTGCCTTTCACTAGAGGGCAGAGGACCAGTTAGCGGTTCTTCAACATTAAGCATAAGCGCTGGGATCCTGAAAGTGTTTTTACTCTGCTCTTCATAGAACAAGGTCTGTCTGATTCAACTTTGCTTTCTTGACCCCGCTGACACAGGCTGCGTTTTTTCGATCTCTCCTTTCTTACTCGGATCAGAACATTGGCTTCCTAAATGCTCTGGAGCCTTCAAAATCTCATCCCCTTATTGTTATTATTATTTTTATACCTTTTTTTTATTAAAAATCTTTTTTTCAATTACAGTTTACATTCAATATTATTTTGCATTAGTGTCAGCTTTACAGCACAGTGGTCAGACCATCATATACTTTAAACATCTTCCCCCTTTATCGGTCCCCATCCGGCACCGTACGTAGTTACACAGCATTATTGACTGTATTCTCCATGTTGTACTTTATGTCGCCAGGACTGTTCTGTAACTACCAATCTGTGCTTCTCAATCCCTTCTCCTTTTTCACCCAGTCCTCCAGCCTCCCCGCCTCTGGCAACCACCAGTCGGTTCTCTGTATCTATGCGTCTGCTTCTGTCTTGTTGGCTAGTTTACATTGTTCTTTAGATTCCACATGTAAGTGAAATCATGTGGTATTTGTCTTTCTCTGAGTGACTTATTTCACTTAGCATAATACCTCGTCGGTCCATTCGTGTTGCCACAAATGGTAAGACTTCATTCTTTTTTCATGGCCAAGTAGTATCCCATCGTAGATATGTGTCGCAGCTTTTTTATCCCCTCACCTATTGATGGGTTGCTTCCATAGTGTGGCTATTGCAAATCATGCTTCAATGCACACGAGGGTGCATATATTCTGTTCAATTCGTGTTTTGGGTTTCTTCAGACATATGCTGAGAAGTGGAACCACTGGGTCATAAGGCAGTTCTATTTTTTTAATTTTTGAGGAAACTCCCAACTGTTTTCCATAGTGGCTACACCAACCTGCACTCCCGCCAACAGCACACAAACGTTCCTTCTGTACTACATCCTCACCAACGCTTGTTGCTTGTCCTCCCCGTAATTCTTCTCACCTACTGAGTAGAAGATCGAAGGGAACCATTAAATGCATCCAGACTCCACCTGCTTCTAATGAAGACCCTAAATAATGTGACCACACCCAGGCAGTCTGATTTCAGAGTGTGCAGGTCAAGCACCGTAACACATAGAGACAAAATAGGTCCATGGGCACAATTTAAGAAAAGAAAAGCTTTCAACAGGTCCCCATGTTACACACACTCAAGGCAGGGGGGATACTTTAGACTCTCCCTGGGGGGACCCTGGTTAGGTGCTCACCCCTTGTCTCCCTTGCATGAAACGGTGTGCCTTTCTCACCCTATTTCTTGAATAGTTCTCGGAGTTGTGGACTTGCCTTCACTCTCGCCCCCATGTCTTGGCTCAGATCGCCCCCCTCTCTCACACAGGTTTCCGCAGGAGCCTTCTCACAGGTCAACTGCTTCCACTCTTGCCCCCTCCATCCATCCATCCTTCCAGCCACAGCCCAAGCGATCCTTGGAAATGCAAATCTGATCGTCACTGTCACGCTTCATGGCTCCCATGTGTGCACAGGGTAGCAGTGAAAACTTTTCAGATCTGGCCCATGTCTCCCTCTCCAAGCTTATCTCCAGCCACTGACTTGGAAATGATTTTAACAAGTTTCCTCGCCTCTCTCCCTTCAGCCTGGTCGATCCATGTTGCTCTGACTTGGTTGCAGATTTTCTTGCACTTGAATGCCCGGCCCTTTCAAGGGTGTGAGATTTCGGTGTGCTCACGGCGCCTCCAGGCTCTGCTCTCCGAGTGGGGCTGGGGCTGCCCTGGGAGGCAGGAAGGGGGGCTACACCTTGAGGCATGTGGGTAAGGTGAACGGGGCACCAACACGGGGGAGTTTCATCAATAAATTCAGCCAAGACCCCCCGCCTCCCCCGTGATGCTGGTCTTCCATCAGTGTAGCTCCGCCAATGTCGGTGGAAATTGCAAGAACCGGCTCACAACTAAAAGCCAGCAGAGACTGGCTTTCAAGGCAGACTCTTGAGGCCTGAGGAAGCGCCCAGATACATTCTTGAAACTGTGCCATTCTCTCACCCCTTGGCCATAGATTTCATCAGCCCTTTGTCCACCCCTGGCCAGTTGTCAGCTCAAATACTTACCACTGAGGACACCAAATCCTGGCCTTCCTCAGCACTGGCTACGTGGCAGAGGAATTGCAAATGGACTCTGCCGGGACAGTCTGCATCCAGGTCAGACGCTCAGGGCCTGACCAGTAGACCTTACACTGCGTGCTGGGACCTGCGCGAGGACATTGGAAGCTTTACAGTGGGCTTTTCTGGTACACGTAGACCAAGGTCCTGGCCAACTCTCATGGAAAGAAGAACAAAAGGGGAGAAATAGCAGCAAATGCCACAAAGACAGTAACAAAAACAAAATGCCTTGGAGAGAAAAAGAAAAGAAAAAAAAAAAACCTGGAACAAAGCCGACAGCAACCTCAGCCTATGCTGTCACTGAGCAGAAACTCAATTTATTTGGCTTTTCGCTTGGAGACGGCACAGCTTTTGACAGATGTGCTATGTATCCTGTCATTAGGACTGAAAAAGATGTCTCGATATGATTGGGAAAATTACGATTTTAATATCCCCTTTCTTTCTTCAAGCCTTTTGCATATTTTCCACTACACTAGTCTCTGGTTGCTTGCAGTTAAATATAAACGAATTCCTCAACTCTTCGCCTCTTCCTCCTCCATTCTATGCGACTCATTTTTGCGGGGCTTGACCCTATGTGTGTATGTGTGTGTGTGTGTGTGTGTGTGTGTGCGCGCGCGCGCGTGCACGTGTGTGTGTTTAATCTATGCAAGAAAAAAGGCAAAGCAATGTAAATGAGAAAGAATTAGGAGAAACACAAAAGATCCCCCCCGGAAGCCAGGGATGAGAATATTTATGGGTGTTGAGAATTGAGATTTTTTGGAAGTGTATCTACCACACTTAATTACCTCCGATGCAACGGATGGCCTATTATGTTTGTATTCTTTCTAATCTTCTGATATCTGCAAGCGAATGCTGGTTTTCCGTCCACTTTGCAGATGAGAAAACTGATATTGAGTGAGATCACCGTTTGCCCAAGGTCTCGAAAGCAGTGGAGACAGGCTTCAGACACAGGCATGTGTGACCCAGAGCGCTTAAGTAGGCTGCCAGGGGACTGAACCATCTATACGTTTTCCTGCTCAGGCCCCTCCCCCCCTTCTGTGTAACTCATCCTAATTTCCCCTTTGGAAACTTCCTCCTCTGCTCTGCGTCCGTGTGATAAAGACGGTGTGGTCTGGAGTGGGCACATGACCAAGACATGACCAATCCAAGCACGCCAACTCTTGGCCAGCGTGTTTGGTTTATGGATGGCTTAGAGGCTGTTGATAGGGTGGTTAAGAAATTTGAAACCTTTTTGGTTGGGGTTGCTAGATTGCTGGACTGTTTGCTTGGAGCTTCTGAGGGTCTTCTCTGCCACCGGGAGGGGAGCACCTGTATGGGAGACAGTCAACTAAGTGGGAGGTGGGGAGTGAGAGTCTCCACGGTGTGGTTAGAGTCTGTGGATCCAGCTTTCACGGAGGCTAGAATCCACTCCTGGACTTTTGAGTTACACAAGTTACTACTTTCCCCAAGTTCTGAGTAAGGCCTTGGAGAGGAGAGTTACATACCACCCGTGAGAATGAGGGCCCAGGGAGACAAGGCAGGTCTATGGGGACTACGATATTGTGATTTATGATAAGAAGTGTATATTTGGGCTTCATCCCTGGTCCTGGCACGAGCTGCTGAAACCCTTGGCATTTCCTAGGTGATGAGAGTCAGGAAGGTGTCTTCTGTTATGTGAGAGGGGTGACTTTTGGAAGCACCTGAGGATGGAGGCTGGTTGCCAAGAGAGCCAACCATGTGATCCAAGCGCTGGAACTTGGAGTTCCACTTTCAAGACCTCCAGGGAGGGGAGAGGGGCTGGAGATTAAGATGAATCACCAACAGCCAATGATTTAATCACCCGTGTCTGTGTAATGAAGTCGCCATAAAAACCCAAAAGGAAGGGGTTTGGTGAGCTTCTGAGTTGGTGAACATGTGGAGACGTGGGGACAGTGGCCCGTCTGGAGAGGGCCTAGAAGGTCTGCGTCCCTTCCCCCACACCTGGCCCTGCGCATCTCTTCCATCTGGCTGTTCCTGAGTTACATTCTTTTATAATAAGCTGGTAATAAATGGATTGCCTGAATTCCGTGAGCTTCTCTAGCAAATTAATCGAACCCAAGGAGGGGGTTGTGGGAACCTCTGATTTATAGCCAGTCTGTTAGATGTACATGTAACAACCTGGACTTGAAATTGACATCCTGAGTTGGAGGGGGGTCATTGGAACCCCCCAATTTGTAGCCCGCCGGTCAGAAGCACAGGTAACAACCTACGCTTGCAGCCGGCATCTGAAACATGGGGGGTAGTCCTGTGGGACTGAACCCCACCTCCATGGGATCTGGTGCTAGCTCTGGGTGGGTGGTGGAAGAACTGAGTTACGTTGGAGGACACCCAGCTGGTGTCCAGAGAATTGCTGGTTGGTGTGGGGGAAAACTTCTCACAAATCGGAATTGGGACCTAGACACATTTAATATGATATTGCCAATATATTTGCCCATTTTTTGACCTAATAAAACTGGCAGTGTCATAGGCCAAAATTTTATTTTTTGGACTGGCAGGAAGAACGGGGAGGGAGCTACCGGCTCTGGCACCTGCAGGCTGTGATCAGGCGGTTGTCGCCAAACCCTCTGAGCTTGCTTTTCCTCATTTACAACACGGGCCTATCTGTGGGAGGGTGTTCTGATGGTGGTTAAAAGGGAGAAGTGCACGGCAAGGCCCCGAGTGCTCATGGTGTACTTGACTCTGGGTTAAGAGTGTGACCCCCAGCTTCTCCATGACACCTCCCAACACAGTAGGAAGTGGGCACCCAGCACCCAGCCGGGGCTCTGTAAATACTCCGTCCTTCCCTTTGCCTCTGGGCAACGGTGTGGCCCCCTGAAACACCTTCTACCCCCTGCTCCGTCTCATCCCAGCCAGTTCTGCTCCTCGGCAGAAATTCTGAAGCCTACAGGTGACAAAGGCCGAAAGAGCACGTATGTCGATGTCCCTGTCCTTTCTCTCTCTGAAGAGATCGCCTGTGAGTTCAAGGGCAGAGAGGGAACTTCAAACTTCTGGCGTGGGGATGGTTCTGGAATCTCTTGTAAGAGTGTAGAGATTACCGGACAACACTTGACGTGTTTGCACCAGCCAGCTGTGGGCTGCCCAGCTGACAGAAGCCACTGGCTGAAGCTAGAGCAGTGGCTGGCTTTTCCTCCAGCGGCAGACGGAGGGGGTCAGCACCTTGTAGGAAAAGGAAGAATGTCCCGCATCAGCTGGCAGAAACGGCCCTGGAATTCACAGTAACTGAAAGGAAGGCGAGGAGTTTTTATTGTTTTAACTGGCAGCCGTCTGTGGATTCTTGTTTAAGAGTTTGGTGATGGCAACCAGGGCAGGTGTGAGTGCGCATGTGCATGCGGGCGTGTGTGCAAACGTGTATGTATGTAAGGGAAGGTGGGAGAAACCTAGAAGTCTGGGAAGGTGAGGATGGAAAAGCCCGGGAGGAGAGGAGGCAGCTGTGTGTGTGCTGGCAGGAAGGTCAGAAGGGCGGCCGCCCTGCTCTGTCCGTTGGGCATGTGAAACGGAGAAACCGAGGGCCCGATGGCAATGTTTCAGGGAAGCAAAGAACGCTCTTTGTGTGCGCGCGTGCATGTCGAGATGAACATGGAAGATCGTGATTGAAAGAGCAGGAAAACACTAACACGTGAGCCAGAGGAAACCACAGGTAGCTCGAGAGAGGGCAGGAGACGGCCCCTGCGCCGGCCCGGACGGAGCGGAGGCCCCGCGGCTCGCTCCTGCCCGTCCAGAAATAGTTTCCGGGAACCGGGCAGCGCTCCCCGCCCCCGCTCGTGGGCCAGCGGGGAGATAAAGCTGCCGCGTCGCTTGTCTTGGCTGCCTCTCAGCTGAGGCTGCTGACAGGCTGCTTTGATCTCGGGTTATCAGGGCCTAACCCGGTGCCCCGGGCCTCTGCCAGCTTCCACCGCAGTCACCTCTGCGAAGAGGGCATTCCAGAAGGTCACTGCTGGGAGGGGCAGCCCACACCTCGTGCCCGCTGGCCTTGGAGCCTGGGCGCTTGATGCAACGAGGGCATCATCTTTTACTCTAGGAGCTGTGACAAAAAGCGGGGCCAGACTGGGGACAAGAAGCTTTGAAGTGGAGCCATGCAAAATGGCGCCCATCACGAAGAACACATGGGGCCGCACGTGTTCCCATCCTCGTGCTCCGGCCTTCACCCCAAGGAGTGAGGAGAGGACAGAAAACGGGAAGGGCAGCCAGAAACCTTGCGTTCTGGTCTTGGGACGGCCGCTGAGTCACTGGGTGCCCTTGGGCAAGTCCCACTTCTCCCTGGACCTCAGTTTTCCTCCCCTGTCTCGTAAAATGAAAGTGCTTTTGCAACTATGGAAATTCCTGCGCGAGTAAAATCATGTGCGGAAACCAAATCTAAAGCAGATTAAAGGAGGGCGGGCGTTAGTTGAAGGGGCTATGAAGGCCTGGTACCCTAAGCCTCGGTGTGCCTTTGACCTCTGTTGTCGTGCGTGGGTTAGATTTCTAGGGCTGCCGTAACCAAGGCGGCGTAAAGCAACAGAGCTTTATTGTCTCACAGTTCTGGAGGCCAGAAGTCCAAGATCAAGGTGTTGGCAGGGCTGCGCTTCCTCTGAGACCTGTTAGGGGAAGAATCCTCCCTTCTGTCGTCCAGCTTCTGGTGGTTTGTCAGGAATCTTTGGCATTCCTTGTGTTTTAAGTGCATCACGCCAGTCTTTCATTTTCACGTGGCCTTGTCACTGTGCGTCTTCAGCCTTTTCTCTGGGCAGGTCTCTGTGCTCAAACTTCTTTTTCTAAAGACACCAGTCCTATTGATTGGGTGTCCCCAAGGACATCACTTTAACCTGCTCACCTCTGTAAAGACCCTATTTCCAAATCAGGTCACGTTCTGAGACACTGGGGGTTAGGACCTCAACCTATTTTTTGAATGGTGGGGTATGGCACCATTCAACTCATCACACCCGCCGTATCCTTTCTAAATTCCCGACTTTCTAGAGTCTGTGAGCATAATAAAATGGCTGTTGCTTTGCATCACCAGTTTTGGGGTGATTTGTTACACAGCCGTAATAACTGCAACAGGTAGTTAAACAGAAGGAATATACGTGCTGACATGCCGGCATCGGATCTGAGTTCAAACCCAGCTGGCTCCACTTAATATTTTAATCCAATCAATTTACTTCTGCGAGCCTGGTTTCCTCATTTAAAAAAAAAAAAAAAGGCGTTGGATGGAAAGACCATCTATAAAGCCCCAGGCATCCTAGAAGTTTTCCCCTTCCCTGTCCCATACCACCACCCACCCCCAATATGAGCAGAGGTTTATTTAGTCACAGAGGTTGAAGTGAGTCATGGAGGAAGTGGGCCAGCTGGGCTGCATGGGCTCAAGAAACAAATTCTAGAGGCAAAAGGAGGACACTTGGAGCTTAGGGAAAAGAAAGACAGAGAGGACGCGACTGGGGGAAGGAGGTGTGGAAAGGCGTGGGTATGCGGGGGGCGGTGGGGGGAGGGTACACCTAGTAGGTTCCTTTTTTAATTTTTAAAAATATTTTTATTGATTTTAGTTTGTATTTTTAAAAAGATTTTATTTATTTTTTAGAGACATGGGAAGGAAGGGAGAAAGAGAAGGAGAGAAGCTTTGGTTGCCTCTCATATGCACCCTGACTGGGGATCAAACCAGCAACCTTTTGTTGTATGGGAGGATGCTCCAACCAACCGAGCCACACTGGCCAGGGCATGTCTAGTAGGCTCTTGATCAAGTTCCTTCTCTCTTTCTAAATCACCCTTCACCACAGGGCGGCTGAGCGTTTGCAGGATACATCTGAGTTTCTGAATTCCGTGGGCAGCCACTGGGTCCCAGGAACCAGAGCCATATTTGATGCCTACTTGGCCAGGGGAACGTGTTCCCTTGGCAAGTCCCATGTTTGGAGCCCTTTCTTCGCTCAGACTTTCAAGACAATTTAGTCTGGGCTGGCGTTGGTTTCTTGTTACCCAAGGAGGACCGAGGCTATGCGGGGGCCTTGTGGGATGCCTGCCCTATCAAACGGCCACTGCCCCACTGCGTTCTGAGTCGCTGAGCCTAAATAAATTAAAACCATCCCCGCTCCCTTTCCCTGTGAGCACACACATGTAATTTCATTACAGCCAGAATGAAGTGCTGTAGGCGAAACGTGTTTGGGGCTTGGCTGAACCCCGAGTGCTCTTGGAAGACAGGGTTCTGTTGGGCCAACCGGGGAGGCAGCTGTGTTTGGCTCCTTCCTCCACTCTGCACGCTGGGTGATCCGAGGCGTGGGACTGACAAGTCAGCATTTGGTCTTAGAAGTTCAGAGGACCACAGATGTATGGGTGGGTGTTTTTCTTTTTCACTTTACAAAATTGTAGTAAAATACACATGACATAAAACTTACCATTTTAATTATTTTTAAGTGTACACTTCAGGGGTATTAAGTACATTCACATTGTTGTGCAACTGTTGCCAGCCACCATCCATTCCAGAACATTTTCATCATCCCAGTGACACTCTGTCCTCATTAAACACTAACTCCCCATGTCCCCTCCTACCAGCCCCTGGCAATCACCAATCTTCTACTTTGTCTCGATGGATTTGATAATATTTGTCCTTTGGTGACTGGCAAATTTCACGTAGCCTAGTGTCCTCAAGGTTCATCCCTGTCTTAGCAGGTATCAGAATTTCCTTCCTTTGTATGTATACACCATTGTATATATTCTGCTGTAAACACTGCATTTTGTTTATCCATCATCTGTGCACAGACATTTGGATTGTTTCCACCTTTTGGCTGTTGTGAGTATCTCTGCTATGAACAGTTGTGTGCAAATACCCGGTTGGGTCCCTGATTTCAGTTCTTTCGGGCGTATACCCAGAAGTGGAAGAGCCAGACCAGACACAGATGTATGTTTTGAGAGTCATTAGCAGCCTCGACGTCCTTTCAGATCTTTGACGCCCTTAGAGAATTGGGAAAGAGCCTTCGAGACCCTCTCCTGCTTCAGGATCTCCGGATCCACATGCTCCTTGGCGGCTTAAGGGCTCCCTGAAGCTCAAGTTAAGATCTTGAGAACAGAAAGAACCAGAATATTTTTAAATGATTTAAAAATAATCAGATAGTAGTAATAATAACAATAAAATCTAATGTGCATCGAGTGCCATGTCCAAAGTACTGTTCCAACACACTGTCCAAAGTACTTTGCATTTATCATGTAATTTTATCATCACAGCAGTCTGATGGGGTAGGTATTGTTAATATCTCCATTTTACAGATGAGGAAACTGAGGCTCCGAGAGGCGGCACAACTTACTTAAGGCTGAGAAGCTGGGATTCAAACACATACCTGTTTGATTCAAGACCACCCTCTCTGAAACACTGAACATTGCAGCTTTCATTATGATGTCAAAGATGCTTTCATGACAACTATGAGGTGACCTGGTACATGGAATGTTGAGTGTCACCATGATTCTAAAGACTTCATTCAATAGCGCACATTAATTAGTGACTCCTGTGTGCTAGACTCTTTGGATGTAGCGGTGAATGAGACTTGGTCCTTGTCTTTAAGACACTGAAAGTCTGTTGGGGAGACAAAGATGTACAATAAATTGATAGAAAGGCAGATCCCACCAGCTTAAGTCCCCAAAAGGGATTCAGCTGTTTACATACCTCAGAAAGAGAGCAGGTTACCTCACATAATGGAAAGAAGGAAGGTAGGAATCAGGGCCTAGGATTGAATTCAGGATTGATTGCCCCCTTTCCTTTCTCTCTCTCCCCTTCTTCCTCCCTGTCCTCTGTTTGCCTCTTGATTATTATCCCTGACCTCCAGCATCTTCAAATAGCTCCTTGATCCATGTGGGAAGGAAAGAATTTTCTTTCCAACATCAGTGTGTATGAATCCCAGGGAAGAACTCTTATTGGCCTCATTTTGGTCATATGACCTTCTTTGTCCAATCGCTATAATGGTGTGGATTTCTTTGATAGACCAGGCTTAGAGATTGCACCCAATATATATGGCCAAGAGGCCAGAGAAATGGGGATGGAAAAGATTCCTAGGCAGACATAAATAAAAGCTATGCACCCTACTCCAAAAATAATCATTAATGTCTTAATCAAGATTTCTTGTTTGTAGGAAACAAAATCCCATAGAAACTTACGAGTTCATAGTAAGATGAGGCCATCATTGGAAGGGATCAAATGAGAAACTGGAAGATCAGAATTAGATGTCACTTTCTCTGTCTCCCTAGGACCATTTGGCATCTGATCTTTGTTTCTCTCTGTACATCTGTTTCGTTGTTGTTGTTGTTGTTGTTGTTGTTGTTGTTGTTTTGTAGCATAGTTTTCTCTGGTTCAGCACCCAATGGATGCCAATGACCACTCCAGCCCCAGCTATAAATGACTGCTTTTACTTCTGCCACTTGATACAGATTGACCAGTGTCTCTGTGTTTCTGGATTCAGGGAGAAAGAGTGGATTAATCCAGCTTGTGTCAAAGGTCTGTTTCCATTCTGATGAGCTGTGCGCTGATGGAGTGAGGTTACAGGGTATTAACAACTAACTAACTAACTAACTAACTAATTAACTAATATAAGCACACCTCTTCCACGAGGTTGTCCGTGATGAGGGCCTGGACAGGTTGTAACTCTTAAAAGATGTATATACTTGTGATAAGAGTAGCAATAAAAGTATCTCTAAGATACAGACTACAAAAGGAGTGAGTAACTTTTTCTGGAGGATTAAAAAAAAACATTTCTCTCAGAAGACAAGTTTTAGGTTAGGTTTTGAAGGATGAAGAGGAGTTTTTCTAGGGTATGTGTATTAATCAGGATAGACTAGGTTATGATGTGGTCAGAAACAGCCCTCTAACAGCTTGACACAACAGAGTTAGACTCTTGCTAGCCCTGCATATCCATTACAGTTTGGTGAGGACTCCACTCCACACAGTGACTCAGGGACTCAGCCTGCGGGAAGTGTTTCCAGTCTGTCGATTTGCCATGTGGAACACTTGGCCACCTTGGTCATTGGCAGGAGAAAGGAGAGACTAGGGAATCTTTTCGCTACCTCAACATGGAACTGAAGCACATGGCTTCTACCTGCAGTTCTTTGGCTAGAACTTGTCACATGGCCTCAACCTGCTACTGCAAGGGGCTAGGAAAGGCAGGGCACCAAAGGGAGTATTTGGGGTGCATGGCTGCGTGTGCCCCACTAGGGACACAGTGAGATCATTTTCAGTGAAGCTAGTGGTTCTCATCCAGCAGAGATTTTCTGCCTCCAAACAGCATTTGGCAATACCTGGAGACACTGTTGGCTGTCACAGCTGGGGTTCTTATTGACTTCTGGTAGGCAGAGCTCAAGGATGCTGTTAAACATCCTACAGTGAACAGGGACGCCCCCCACAACAAAAAATTATCTGGCCCAAAATGTCAGCAGTGCCAAGGTTGAGAACTCTTGGGTCAAAGGAAGGCCTTGAACAAAGTGACAGTCACGAAAGAACAATTCAGTGGTGGGTAATGCATCAGAATATTGTGTGACCGCCTCCTCTGTCTGGTTCCCAAACTCTCTCAGTGTCCCCAGAAGAACACCCATGCCCGTTAAGTAATGACTCGTCACTCTCCACATCCCAGCCCTAAGCAACCACTCCTCTGCTTCAGTCTCCATAGATCTACTTCAAACACATCATAAAAAGGGAATCATGTGACAGGTGACTTTTGGTGACTGGCTTCTTTTACTTAACAGAATATTTTCACTGGTCATCCCCGTCGTAGCCTGTATTAGTTTTTTATTCTTTATGGCTGAATAACATTTTAGTGTGTGGGTATGCTACATGGTGTTTGTCCACCCAGCCGCTGATGGACAGCTGCGCCACTCCCGCCTTTCGGTTGTTGTGAATGACCCTTCTCTGAACATTCATGTACACTGTGTGAGCATATGCTTTTATTCTTTTTGGGTAGGTACCTGAGAGTGGAGCTGCTGGGTCATGTGATAATTTTATGTTTAACTTTATGAGCAATTCCACTAAATTTTAATTTTAACTTTCACTTTATCAGACTAATTTGCACAGGTTTGGAGCACTCATCCTGTGTTAGGCTCTGGGCTGGGTGCTTTACGTGGGTGGGGTCACTCCATCCTCACAACAGCTCAGTGAGGCAGGGGACTATTGTTATCCTCATACCCTAGTTAAGGAAACTGAGGCACAGAGAGATTGAGCAACTTGCCTGAGGTCACACAGCTAGTAAGAGACAATGCCAGGAAAATTGGACCCACAAAAGAAGAGTTTTGAGCAGAAAAACGAAATAGTCAGATTTAATTCTTTCTCTCATCATTGCTTGCTTCTGTAGTATTTTTAAGTACCCTCTATAGGGTGGGAGGTGGGTGGAATTCGGTTGGGAGGAATTTGAGGGCAGAAAAAATATCGCGTCACCACTCCTGGAAGAGTGTCATTTCCCTTCATGTACTTGGCCACAGAACCACGGGAGGCGCGTGGATAAATCACTGGGCTGTTTGACAAGGCTGGGAAAGAACTTGGGGCTGGGGCAGAGCGGCCTGGCCAGGCCAGGCTCACGCAGGGCGGCAGTGACGTCACCAACACCCCATTTTCCTCTGCATGTTTATAGCTTCCCCCGCAGGGGCCCCTGGGGTGTCGGGACACTCCTCAGCTGTGTGGATTGAGCATGCGGATTTGTGTGCAGATGTGGGGGTGGTACACACAGAGCTCTGCACTCTGTCTGTTTGTCCTAGGGCTGGCGGGGGCAGGACAGAAGGGCTGAAGAGGAAGCTTTTGCCACTTAACATTTGTACCTGGACTGACTCCCCATCAAGACAGAGCCGTCAGTCAGGAAATCTGCTCTTACGGCCCGCACAGGCCAGTGAGGACAGCAGGTAAACAGTCCGTCATGACATCGACCATGGTTCACTTTCAAGCCTTTAACGAGCGCCTACTGTGTGCCCGCATTATTCTGAGCCCTGTGGAGTCAGCAGTGAACAAGAGACACAGTTCCTGCCTCCTGGATTCTTTTCCTATGAGGGAGACTGACAGTAAAGAGAGAGACAAAGAATGACAGGATGATCTGATGGTGGCAAGTGTTCTGGGGGATACAAGGTGTGGCGGATCACAGAGAGTGAAGGAGGATGCTGGTTTGGGTTAGATCTGGGAAGCTTCTGGTAGGCAGGATGATGGCTTTGCGAGAACCTCCACACCCTAACCCCCGGGACCTGTGAATGTGTCCCCTCCCATGGCAAAAGGGACTTTGCAGATGTGTTTTAAGTTAAGACTCTTAAGATGGAGGAGTTATCTGTCTGTGGATCAGTGTAATCACAAGATCCTTAATAAGAAGGGGACAGGGAGGACAAGGTGAGAGAAGAAGGTATGATGATGGCAGTGGGGGTCGGAATGACGTCCCTGAGCCAGGGAATGAGGGCAGCCTCTCAGAGCTGGAAAAGGCTAAGAAATAAAACTTCCCGTCTAGCCTCTCGAAGAAACACAGCCTGGCCAACCATTTTAGACTTTGGACCTCCAGAACTGGAAGATAACAAATCTATGTTGTCTTAAAGCAAAAAGTGTATGGTAGTTTGTTCGTACAGCACTGGGAAACTAATACCAACTCGAATGAAGTGAAGACCTAAGGCTGGGGAAGAGCATTCCATTCCAGATGGAAGGAACAGCAAGTGCAAAGGCCCTGAGGTGCAAAGCCAGAAAGTGTAGCAAGCTCCATGCTAGAGGCTACAGATAGCATGCCGTGGGAACACACAAGAGGGCTCGTCTATTTGAGAGTAAACAACCGTGGAAGAACTAGAGGGGGGAGTGCTGGGACTGACCCCTCCAAGGCTGTCGTAAGAGCACTGGCTTGTGAGTTCAACTGACCTGGTTTAATTCCTGACTCTGCCGCTTGCGACGTGGTCTTGGGCAAGCCCCTTTCCCTCCCCAAACCTCTGCTTCCCGATTGTTAAAAAGTTTAACAGTAATAACTGGTGGCACTGTTGTGTACTAATAATACATGTGACATCCTTAGTATAGTCTGCGGCCCATTTTAGGTGCTCGGTTTACGTCTGGGTGGGAAAGGCAGCTTGGGTGCAGGGGACGGCGTGGGGAGAAGGCCAGGAGGTGAGACCGTGCACTGCCCACTTGATGTACTGTTTATACCGTGATTAAACACGTGAAGGATTCCCCTGGAGACTTCTCTGCTTTCTCATAGAGTGTCATTCACAGGGTCTGAGGCCACCCTAATGCATTGGGCCCTGGGGAGAGGTATCTGGCCAGTGGTGTGACTGGAAGACTGGTTCTTAGCTGCCCATTTGCTTGCGAGCTGGTCTCTAGAGAACGGGCAAGACCGTGGCACCAATTCGCCGTAGTCCGGCCCCAGCAGGAAGGGGCGGGGTCAGCTGAACAGACTCTGCATTCATAGGGTGGCCACCTGCCCCACGGGAGCTCAGCCATCCTGCAGGCGAGTTGTAACTGTGGCCCTGCGTAACCCACGGCAGTTGAACTGTATGCAAACGCATTTGCCGGAGTCTGTCTTTGAGCCCTTCCAGCAGCCTTTGGGCTTCTCTAAGCAAATGCTCTGCTGTGATGCGCATTTTCTCTGCAGGCTATGTAAATACCCATTGTGAGGTGGGCGCCTGTGGTGGGCAGCTGAGCCAGGGCCTGTTTGTTGTTTTCTCCAGGTGAATGATGAAGGTTGGTCTGCAGATGGGCACGCCAGGGAAGGACTGTGTTTGGAGAAGGGACAGTGGGAAGGGGGTTGACAGCCTGGCGACTCAAAGTGTGGTCCTCAGAGCAGCAGCACAGGCCAGTCCTCTTCCCCCAAATCAGAACCTGCATTTAAACAAGATCCCTGTGGGATTTATCCAAGGGCCTTTAAAAAATAATCAGTGTTCAGGTTCTGCTCCAGCGGTTCTGATGGTCTGAGACAGGGACCTAACATGAGCATGTTTTAAAAGGCTTCCAAGACAATTCTGAGAGTCAGTGATTTGTACTTAGGGCGGTGCTTCTCGAACGTCTGCATGCTTCCTGGTCACTTGGAAAGCATCCACGGAAACTTCTGGGCCCCAGCCAGCACGGGGCTGGTAGAGGTTTGAACACCAGGCTCTCTGGGGTGGGCATGGGAGGAGAGGCAGGAGCTCTGATTTGTAGCCAATATCCCTGGTGTGAATGTTTCCACTGTGTTCCAGGGCCAGGGGGCTCCACCGGCCACACCCCCAGGATTCTGATGCAGCAGGTCTGGGTGTGACCTAAGAATTTGCATTTGTAACCACTTTGCAGGTGCCGGTGCCGCTGCTGCTGCCCCAGTGACGGGACTTTGAGAAACACTGGGTTAGATGAGTGGTTGAAAACACGGCACCTTGAGAGCCAAGGCTGTTCGATTTGTAGTAGCTTCTCGGAGGGCCGTGTTGCGTAGGGTCCTGACGCTACGTGAGGTTCCTCCATTGGGCGCGGAGGCCTACGGGAGAGGCATCGGCCGTCCCCGGGTTTTCTGAGCGCCGCTGTGATTCTTTTACGGAAACAACAGCGCGGGGTTAGATGGAGTTGCAGTTCTGAAGGACATGGTTGCGGGCGGTTAGGAAAAAAAGTTCCCTGTGTGAAAGGCCATCTGAGAAGGTATCCA